>JBCEWC010004431.1:0-27363 GCA_038996855.1 Solanum aculeatissimum | reverse complement strand
CTATATGTATATTTTAGGGACCATATTTATAACTTGTCACTAAATTTTGGTCTTTAATAAGTGTTTTTCTTGTAGTGTGCTACAGAGGTACGATGTTCTATTTTAATTGATAAAATGAGATTAAGAAAATAATTATTTTTTTTATATTTTTATTAGTTAATGCGATTTAAAAAAAATAAAAAAAAAATCTTTAAAAAAATATTTTAATTAGTGATACAATATGTATATATATACACATTCATTTAAGGAAGGATATTTCTGACTCATTTGGTAACAATAAGGGTATTTTGGACCAAAGTATCATTGATAAGGGCATTTTTGGACTAAAGTATAAATCAAGAGCATTTTTGACTCATTTATGATAGTACAAAGGCATAAATGACCCAAAGTATAAATCGACGTTAGGGTTTTGTGGTGCTATAGATTATACGGCTAGAGTTTTTTCTTTTCTTCTTTTCCTCCAACTCACCTCAAAAGTTTCTTTTTCACTATTTCAGTTAGTACAGACAATCTAAAAGGATATTTATTTTTGTTTTTAAACTAAATAAAGGGAGAGGAAGGGACATATGACTTTTTTAAAAATTTTATTTACAAGTGGATTCAAGAATTATTTTTTTTTAAAATCCAATATAAAGAAAAATCCAACAATAATTTTTTTAGTGTTATGAAAGTATAAAGTAAAAGAACAAGAAAGTAGAGAGAAGATTTCCTTATTACTCTTCAATAATATTCAGTTATATTTTAGAATGAAAAAAACTCTTATATTTATAGGAAAAAAACTACCTTAGTCTTTAAGTAAGAAACTGACTTGTTCTCCAAGTAGGATTCATAACTCTTAAAGAAATTCACATAATAGAGATTCACTACAAATTAAATATGTTTATAATACTCCCCCTTGAATGTCTATTTTCTAGATTATGTGTCTTGTTAAAATCTTACTAGATAAAATTCAGTGGAAAAAAATTCTACTGTAGGAAAAAGAGTACACATATCTAATAATACGCATTTTGAATGCCTCGTTATAAACTGACAAGAAAAACTCAATGGGACAAAATCTTGTAAGGAAAAATGAGTACATCGCGTATTAACTCTCCTTAATCAGGACATCAATCCAAAGATTTCAATCTTCGCATCCCAATAGTGTGCCATCTTCTTGAAAGTTGCAATTTGTAGAGACTTGGTAAATAAATAAGTCACATTCTCAATCGAATGAATTTATTGCATATTTATATCACCATTCTTTTGGAGTTCATGTGTGCAGAAAAGTTTTGGTGAAGTGTGCTATGTTCTATGTCCTTCTATGAATCCTCCATTTAGGATCAAAGAGTTTTGCAAGTTCCTCACTTCAATTTCTTTAAGAAAACAGTCTATTTCCTTTTGAAAACTCTTCAAGAGTTTCAATTCAAGTTATCAACTTGCATATGAAAGGTTCTTGATTAATTTCAATCAATATGTGGATTATAAATAAGTTTTATAAGAACTTGTACATGCTTCATGCATTTTAAATCCTTTAAATACATTCATATCAATTTGGTTCAGTGACATTATTTAATATTAAATGGATGACATTTTCTAGTGTCTAGATTGCAAGTCAAATAAGCTTTACGCTTACCAGGATGCACCATTCCACTTGATAATTAACACATGCTTTAATATATCAGAGAATTCAGTTCCTTATAATATTTTATAAAATTGTGCTATATTGTATCAAAGATGTCATTGACAAAATATTATTTCTATCGGTTTTCAATGCAACATAGCTTATTGAGATCTCATCACTTCATTATTTTCAGGTAGCTACCCCTCACATGAGGTTTCATGAAATATTTTGTCGTAAGCTCTTCAAGAGCACGTTGTCTCTTAATTATCACCATTTGGTCCTTTCTTTTAAAAATTATCTTATTTGAGATCAATTGTAAGTTTCATGTATGTCATAGACCGTATCCTTCAGGGACATTCAATAAAAGTATTTCAACTCTTAGTTTCCTATTATTCCCCCTTTATGTTAGACAAACCAACATATATTCCAAACTATCTTGGAAAATCCATCTTTTATGCATCATGGTATATTTATTAATCATATATCACATATCAAAATTATTTAGATGAAAATTATATAGTCCCCGACTAGAAATCTCTTGAGGGAGAAATTGATCATAATGTATTGATCTGATGCATATCTTTATATGCAATTTATCATATTTCAGACCATTTTTTTATTCTCATAAGCAATTATTGACCATTTATTTGAGGCATTTAATGTCAATCAATTTGAATATTTATCAATATTATCAAGATGAGTTGTTTTGATTACGTATTCTGAAAGTTGTGTTCTTGACTCAATTATCTTGCACAAATAATTTTACAAATGTCAAACTCCAGGTTAACAATAAATGCACATGTGATTATTTTATAGATGCATCCATTTATAATATCACATGATGGTGAACGAGTTCATATTTACCTTCATACTTTCAGAATTTAGGGGATTCAATCCCAACATTTGTTGACCCAATCAACTTATCATGAGAACACGAAGTCTTGAACAATCTTTTATTTTTTCAATATATGTCTAATGAGTAAACTCCAAGTTTACAATGACACATGCCTTTTGCTTTAGTAAATTTCTAATTTACTATTACATGAGTAAATTTCAAATTTATTACTCGGGGAGTAATTTTCATATTTATTTCTTCTCAATTATTCTATCTATTTTTTGGAGATGAGTCGTGATCTTATCACAATAAAGTGCATATTCATATTGTGAATTTTTATTAAATACTTTCATATTCACTTCAGAGAATGGATCTGCAACATTTATTAAAAAGTTCTCATTCTTCAAGAATGGAACACAATCTTCTTAGCATATCAATTTATGATAGCTTAGTACCTCATTCCATGTTCACGTGCATTATTCAATCACTTTTCTTCTTTAAGACATTATGCATAGCTACCACATTCACTTAAAAATTGAAGCATTTTAATGGAATGTATTTAACGACTTTTCACCTAAGAGCACATTATTTTGGTTTAATCATCATTGTATCATTAATATGGTGCATTGAGATTTGAACCCAATGTATTACTCATATAAAGATACCTTAGACTATGAAACAATGAGGGTTGAACTCAAATCTTATTATCATGGTGCATCGGGACTTTAACCTGTTGTCTTACCCTTTTTGGTGAGATAGGACTTGAATCTATTCATTCTTTCATAGCCATAGAACCATCACCAATCAAGTGATTTATTTTTCTTTTTGGTTGTGTGAAGTAATCTGTTACAATAAATTACATGATGTTAACAAGATTTTCAGAGATAAAATTTACTTCAAAATTTTTCTTCATCTTCTTCAGTGATGCTTGCTCAACCAAGTATTTGAGAGTACGACAGTCACGTGAATGGTGACCTTTTACACCACATCGATAACACCCTTTTTGGTGGTGATTTTTCTTTGGTGAGTGATTAACACCAAGGAAAAGAATTTTGTTCTTGGCCATTATCAGGACTACGATCAGATCCACTACCTTTTCCACGCTTAACATGGTAGACATACACCTCATTCACTTCAGAAATGGTGTACATCTAGTAGTTTGATTCTCATGAGTTTTTAATGAAAAATCATTATTTTGTTCAATGACAAAAATTTCAGAAATCAGTTCATAATACTTCTTCTCTCAATATTGATGTTGTAGCAACATATTCGAAGCTTGAAACGTGGAGAACGTCTTTTCCATTATAGAAATATATAATTGTTTCTCTACACAGTTTTAATTAAGAAGTGATTCTGAACATAATAGGATCATATTCATGAATAGACTTAAAAGTCTTCTAGCCTCAGATGCATCCAATCATATCATAATTTTGGATGTATGACCATCTTCAAGTGGTCATATCTTTCTTTTAAGCTTTTCAATAAACAAGTGGATCCTTGACCGTGAGATATTAAATTTTCAAAATTTCATCAAGATGATGATGCAAGAATATCATAATTTTACCACAGTCTTATTTTGATGCTTTTTTTTCATTCTTAATGGTGTCTCCAAGACACTAAGCATCCAACACCCATGAAGGATAGGTTTTTCCCTAAACTTAGCCTTCAAACTTAACCTTCAATCTTTAAGATGGTAGAGTCTTAGCCTTGAAACTTAACCTTCACTCTTTAAGATGGTAGAGTCTCGTGTTGATAACATGTTTTGAAAGTATGAAGTAAAAGAACAAGAAATTAGAAAGAAGATTTCTTACTGCTCCTGAATAATATTCAATTGTATTTTATAATGAAGGAAATTCTTATATTTATAGGAAAAAAGCTGATTTGGTCTTCAAATAAGAAACTGACTTGGTCTCCAAGTAGGGTTCCTAACTCTTAAAGGAATCCACATAATAGACATTCACCACAAATTAAATATGTTTATAACATTTAGAACCTTATTAAGATTTGGGTGAACTATAGATTTGATTATTATATGTTTTTTGTTTGACTTGGTGGCTTTTAAAAAAAGAAACGAGAAACAAACTAAAGGTGGGATGCTTGTGTGGTGTTCCGTAGAAGAAACAAAACTGAAGCTTTTCAGGGTGTTTCAGGTACAAAGGAAAACATATTCATGAAAAAAGTTTTCTTGAAAAATAAATTGATTTCTAATTTAGTTTCTTATGTTTAATTAGTAAGTGAAAAATATTTTCTATTTTTTGATTAGTGATTAAAAATATTTTTCAAAAAATATGTTTGAATCTTGTTTTTTTAGGAGGCTAGTGGAGTGGGGTATAGGTGGGGTTGCTAGGAGGTGCGGTAAAAAATAAAAATTTTAAAATTTAAAATATTTTTCAAAAATAAATTTTTACTTTATTTTTTGCAGGGATTAGGACAGGGTGGGGGTGGGATAAAAAATGATTTTAAAAAAAATTGAAAATAATTCTAACATATTTTTTTTGTAGGAGGCTCGGTGGGGTAGAGGGTGAGGGTGGGGTGCTATGGGGTAAGAATTGGCGATGGGGTGAAAAATATAAAAATTGAAATAAAAAACAACAACAACATATACAGTGGAATGTCACAAGTGGGATCTGCGGAGGGTAAAATGTATGCAGACTTTACCACTATGTCATAGAGATACGGAGACTATTTTTGGAAGACCCTTGTCTAAAAAAATCAAGCCCCAAAAGCAAAAAATACTAGATATGAAAAAGAAACTGACTAAAATGGAAAACAAATGATAATATATAAATACAATAGTAATTCAATAAAAATAACAAATATAAGCTCAAAAAAATAACACAAGGTATAAAGACACGAATAATCTTACTAATCTACTATATCATAAGGCTAAACATCAACCTACCCTATCTATCTGTCTATCTATCTGTCTATCTATCTGTCTATCTATCTGTCTCTCAGTCTGTCTCTCAGTCAGTCAGTCAGTCAGTCAGTCAGTCAGTCGGTCAGTCAGTCAGTCAGTATCCATCCATCCATCCATCCATCCATCTAAATTTCCACTAGCACTAATCTCCTCTTGTCTCATCTGAGCATAAAATATTTTAAAAAAGACTTGAAATATTTTTTTAAAATAATTTTTTTTATCTTTTTTTTATGTGTGTGGAGAGGATAGGGGGGCTTGGGGAGGGGCAGTGATAGGAGTGGGTAAAACTAAAACTTTCAAAATTTGAAATAATTTTCAAAAGTAATTTATTAATTTTGTTTGTAGGAAGGGGTTGGTAAAAAATTGCGAAATGTGAAATACTTTTTAAAAACAATTTTTTAATTTTTATTTTTTTTGGTGTGTTGTAGGGGGAGGAGGTGGTAGGGGTAGCCTAGGGTGGGAGGAGGGGACTGATATATTTTTAATTTGAAATATTTTTTTAAAAAATTATATATAAATTTTTTTGGTTGATGGAGGGGGTTTTGGGTGTAGGGGATAAAAAAATTGAATTTTTTTTAAAAAAAAAATTTAATTTTTTTTGGGGGGAGGAGGTAGGGATAGGGGTAAGAAAAAAAACATTATTTGAGGTTGGAGGAAAGTTTTGAATAATGTTTTCCTTAATTTTTCTAGAGAAGTATTGTTCCTTAAATTTGAGAAAAATAAGTTAATTTGAAAAATATTTTTCAAAATATTTACGTCATTCATAAGAAATCAACTTTAAATCATGTATTTCATAAATTCGTGCATAATCAAGTAAAATACTATCAATTGAAGCATAATTGAATGAATCCATGAAGATTAACATGAACTCTAAGTTAAATTAAGATGAAGTACAATGTTTGAAATTTTTTGGGCTCCATGGATGAAAAGGATCGATGAATGATTATCCACATAGCTTAAGTTAATTCCTAACCTTGAAATTGAAAAAAGAACCCTGAAACTTCAAGAACCCTAATTCACCTAGAAAGAATTCGTGGAGAGGAAGACTTGAGAGCTTTTGTATTTTTAGTGAATGAGAGGGAATAAGTTAGTTTTAGGAGTACAAAATCAGTTATAAGTTTTAGGAATAGTCTAGGAATGACATAGCTTTAACATTAAAAGAATGAAAAATATCTAAAATATCACTGAAAGTAACTCTTGTTGGGGACCATGAAACCCTACATACAGACGTCGTTCCTTTTATAGTTTGTAGATTCCATCCGTAGAAGTCAGACCTAAATTTTTAGGTTTGTGAATCTCAGTTTATAGAAATTTATGACTCATAAAATTATCCAAGGTCCCTTCTGTTTGTTCGTGGAATTCAAAAATAGAAAACTCCTTCCTCTAAATCACGAACTACAAAATCTTATCTTTGACTAGTAGAAAGTTGTACGGCCCGTAAACACCCTTTTTCCTATGTAAGATTTGTTAGCAACTAATAATTTTGATGATTAAATTTGCAAGACCGATCAAAAGATAAAAAGTGTGCAACACAAGATGACAACTCAAATAGCAACTCATAGTAAAGGAAAGAAGATTTGATGGCAACTCTCAACAAAGGAAAGAAGATCCATTGAAGCTTCTACCCAAGAATCAAGGAGGAGAATAAAGAATCATATCCAAAGAAGATTATCAATCACGCAGTTGGAGATTGTCCAAGAATCATGAAATAGCGAGATATAAAGACACAAAAGAAAAAACATCCAAACCGTTTTAGAAAGATATCCAATCAAGAAATCTTACAAATTCTAGATTGTAAGAAATTCCCTTGTATCAAGGAAAAGCTCTAGCGTCTAGATTTTGGAAGTCCACATATCGCTGCTCTCTCTCTCTCTCCAAAGGGGTTGACGCTCACTAAAAAGATCTAGCCTTAGTATTAATCTTTTACTCATTATAAATACTGTACTCAAAGTGTGAACAATAGTGAAAATAGATAGAAAGAAAAATAATCTAGACTAGTCTACACATGGAGTGTATGAAAATTTGATCTGCGCATTAGAAAAGATCAAGTGCTATTATAGCTTGTAATCTATCATTCTCAGCTGAGCTTTAAAGAAACCTTTTGTGACCCAAGGGAATTGGAAGTAGGCACCATATTGGTGTTTCAAATCAGTATAAAAATCTCTATTTCAATATTTATTTTTTTCTAAGTTTCTTCAACTTAAACTGAAAATTGACTTGTAGGTAAGTCGACTATCACCAAGAAGTAGTCAAATATCCTTAAAAATTTAAATTCACCCCCTCTGTTTATCAATTAGTATCATACTAGGTCTCACTAAAAAATGCGTAACTGCACATGAGAAAAGAAAAGATCAGATGACCAACTATCAAATTTTTGGTGCTATGCTTCAGGATGGTCACTCATCAAATCGTTCCTCCTTACTTCAATGGTCAATACTACTCTCACATGAAGAAAAGGTTCAATATATTCATACAATCTACCGACTTCTAGGCTTGGGTAGTTATCAAGAGAGGACCAAAGCCTACTAGTAAAGACACTGATGCAAAAACTATTGATTTAGAATCATTCGAAATCACCAAAGACCAACATCAAGTGATGCAGAGAAAACCATGAGTAAACTAAAGTCTCTTTAGCAAGATGGAGGGTGATGAGAATTTTGAATCCATTTTCATACGCTTTAGCAAAATAATGAGTAATTTAAGTCTCTTGGAATAGTCTAATCTAATGCCTTGAAAGTCAGAAAACTCATCTGAAGCCTCCCAAAATCTTGGAAGACAAAAGCAACAATACTAGAAGATGAAGATCTACAAAAAATGACATACAATGAAATTTGTGGAAACCTAATATCCTGTCATGACTCGAGAGTAGGGCCTAGATGTGACATGGCAAAAGAAAACTCAAGAGTCCTCAATCAATCCATCTTAGCATCATCACACACATAATTGGCTCGGAAGTGCGTAGAAATATCAAGTGACACATAAGTCTAAGGGGTTTTGGGGCTTTGGACTCAAGCTATGGGGATGTTGCCGGGGATGGGAAGAGCATGAATCACATAGCACATAGCAATTACGTTCTAAGGGGCGGTTAAGTATGACTCAAGCTATAGGGGCAAGAAGGGTTAGGGACTTTCCACATAAGCACATTCCCAATCCAACAATCACAATGACATAAGCGGAAAAGAAAACATGACACAAGAAACCATCACCTAACATAGATAGTCATATCATTGAAATCAACACATAGCATGACGTACATTAGAGTTCGATATGTCCAACAGTGCCTTTACATAGAATGATATGGGGCCTCGACATATTTCGGGCTTACCCTAAAGTCATAAGATAAAGAAATATAGAATAAAGACATAAGGTAGATGAAAGTGGGTATTGCCCTTGGAGTATAGGGCTCACCACAAGCAACAACTTCAAGTTCTCCAACTAGACGTCCAACGGTGGAAGGAAATCACCTGCGGTCCCTACATGGTTAGATCATGTAGATAAAATCTGGGTATGCCATGAACATGAACATGATCCTACAACAAGACTAGATGGAAAGGGCACACATTGGTACAAAATGAATGCACATAACCAAGGGAGTAGATATCATAACAATATTCCATGTCATGTTATGATGCATGAATGCAAACCTACATATCATAGTGGGGATGTGACCTCAATCGACAACATGAGAGACCAAGTGAGCTACTACTTGGGATTGGACTACTTGTCAGGTAGGTCCCTAGTCAACCCTTAAGAAAGGGGATACATAACAAGTCAATCCCATCAAGAAAGATAACCCATGTTGGCATATGGTTTGATGGAAAGGAGTATGGATCCTTGGAGATAGTCCACCCCGACTCTAATTCCTCGGTGCTAAGTCTCAGCCTAAGGGAATACATAAACATATACAAGCCTCCAAAATGAAGATTTGACATTTCGATCAAAACAATATATAATTGGGCTAAAAGCTAACAAGAGTTTCCAAGATCAATGCATTAGGAGTAGCTCATTCTACATAACATATCATATCATGTCAAATTGGTGTAAACACCCATAATTGCTCACAAATCCATAACATAGACTTTATGTGATCACATTCTAGTCATATCCCATGTCTTACAAAAAATCAAGTCAAATCATATCAAGAAAGTTAAGCCCTTAACAAGAGTTTCATCAAATCAAACTTTTCATGCTCATGAATGTAATGCATGGATGATCAAGAGTAGCATGGGTATTGGATATCAATGTTTAAATTATCAATACAATAAGTTCATATCCAAAGCATAATGAAATCATCAATTTAAAGCAAAATTCTTAATACCCATACTAAATTGAAGAACCAAGGGGACATGCATTTTTGAAACATCATGAAATCAATGAAATTCATCAATTAGAGGCTCAATTCACTTTGAAATTAATAATTTAACACAACCCACTCTTCAATTTAAGTAAATAATTCATAATCTTAAAGACCCATTTGCAAAAGAAATCAAAATTTATCAAATTAAAGAAAAAGGTTTTTGGATATTCATGGTTGAAAGAGAAATCATGAATCAATCCCACATACCTTGAATTCACCAAGAGAAATAAGAATATTCTGAAGAAGAATTGAAATTTTCCCTAATTCCCAAGCTTGCCTTCAATGGAGGTGGAGAGAAAATTGAGAGAAAAGTTTGAAGATATTCAAGAGATTGAATGAATTAGGAGTGATTACATTTCAATTCATGGGTTTTAGTAAGGTTTAAAAAGACTAAAACGTCCCTAGGACTATTTAAAATTAGGATTAAACCATTAATGAAATGAGAAGAAAAAACTGAAATAGTCGCTGACGGGGATAGCTTCATGGTTCGTGTAGAGGCTCATAGATCGTGTACTCAACCGTGAAGCCATAATTGGCTTGTGCTTTTGCTTGAAATCTCGGGAACTCTCTAGATCACCTCACAAATGCCCTCACAAGCTGTGAGGCATCACACGAACCGTGAATTTGTCTGTAGAGCCTCACTTGGATCGGGGCCTTAGTCCAGCATCTATACCACACTCTGGATCTCCCCACAAATAGGATCACGGGCCATGAACCCCCACACAGTCTGTGGTTCTTCCGTGAGGCCTTTCCTTAGCCAACTTTGTCCTTCCCTTTTCCAGAACGCTTCCATGCTCAGGCAGTATCACCGTAACGGCCATGACCTCCACATCCAAACTCCGAATCAAGTGAGACCATTTGTGTTGCGAATATAATTCAAAGAGCTTCATTTTGATAGGTTGTAGTCCATACAGTTTATCCCGTACCATGAGATATGGCCATTCAAAGTCAGCCCGCCACACGACCTAGCACAAAATCCAACCAACGCGATTCCTTTGAACCTAGCAACATAAGTACAACCCATGATGGTCACTAGCCAACCAAAACATGTTCCAAATAGACCTTGATTAACCACTATGAAGTTAGAAAAGTTTTGTGTCGTTACATCATCTCCCTCTTGGGAATATTCGTCCTCGAATAAGCTAGACCACGACTTGCAGAATTCAATCAAGCAAGAAACATTATCAACACAACTCATATTGTACCATGCATCATTTCCAAAAACCATTAAAAACTCATGTCAAAGCATCATTTAAATCATTTTTGTGCTCATGTATGCATGCAATATCATAAAACTCAAGAATCAAAGAATTAGGACCATTAGAAAACATACAACCAAGAACCTTAGGCTTGAGTAGATTGAAAAAGATAAGGGTATCATTTCATCATGTACAACTCCTCTTCCCACGTAGCGCTCTCCACTTGTTGGTTTCTCCAAAGTACCTTGACCAAAGCTACCTCCTTGTTGCAAAGTCACTTGACTTGCCTATCCAAGATCTCAACCGGCACCTTTTCATAAGTCAAATCCTCCTCAACCATTACACCCTCCAATAGTGTAATTGCCTTAGGGTCACCAATAAATTTTCTCAACATGAAAACATGGAACACCAGATGCATAGAACTCATCTCCAAAGAAAAATCAAACCTATAAGCCACATTGCCAATTCGTTCAACCACCTCATATGGTCCGATGTACCGAGGGCTCAACTTTCCCTTTCTGCCAAAATGCATGATGCCTTTCATAGGAGATACCTTCATATTAACCCAATCACCCACATGAAATTTGAGGCCTCTTTTTCTAACATCCGAATAAGACTTTTGGTGACTTTGAGCCGTCCTCAATATCTCCCTAATCAACTTCACCTTTTCTATTGCCTCAATAACCAAGTTCGGGACCAATAACGACGTGTCGCCTATTTCAAACCACCCCACCAAGGATCTACACCTCCTACCATACAAAGCTTTGAACGAAGCCATATCGATGCTAGCATGGAAACCGTTGTTGTAGGAAAATTCGATAAGCGGTAGATGGTCATCCCAATTTTCTTTGAACTCCAACACACAAGCCCTTAACATATCCTCCAAGGTTTGAATTATTCTCTCGACTTGCCTATTAGTTTGAGGATGGAATGCGGTGCTTAATTTAATTCTAGTGCCAAGTCCCTTATAAAATGATCTCCAAATGTGAGAAGTAAATTGGGTACCATGATCTGATATGATAGACCTCGGGATATCATGTAACCTTACCAACTCTCGAATATACATCTTAGCATATTCTTCGACACTATAAGTAGTCTTGACCGGGAAGAAGTGAGCCGACTTAGTCATTCATTCAACTACAACCCATATTGAGTCAAAATGTTTATGAGTATGGGGTAACCCAACAACAAAGTCCATATTCACATCATCCCACTTCCAGGTAGGAATCTCAATATTCTGGGCCAAACCACTGGGCCTTTGATGTTCAACCTTCACCTGTTGGCAATTTGGATATTCTGACATAAACTTGGCTATGTCCTTATTCATGCCATGCCACCAGTATACCTCTCTCAAGTCCCGATGCATCTTAGTAGATCCCAAATGAATAGAATATTGGGAATTATGAGCTTCACTCATGATGACCTCTCTTAGGCCATCGACGTCCAAACCACACAATCAGTTTTGATACCATAGCACACTATCTACCCCTTGGGAGAAGACCTCTATCTTCTTTTTGGCCACTAACTTCTTCAACTCTACCAAGAATGGATCCAAATATTGTTTTGCCTTCACATCAACAATCACAGAAATTTGGACCCTCTTTGAACAAGAATACCACCATCGTTTGAGTCGGCTAATCTGACACCCAACCTAGCCAAACGGGGAAACTCTCTTACCATTTCCTTTTTATTCTCATCAACATGAGAAACACTCCCCATGGATATCCTACTAAGACCATCCTCCACAAAATTAACCTTGCTCGGGTGATAAAGAACGCTCATGTCATAGTCCTTGAGTAGTTCTAACCACCTTCTTTGCCTCAAGTTAAGATCCCTTTGTGTGAACGCATATTGCAAACTCTTGTGATCGGTGAACACATCCACATGAACCCCATATAGATAATGTCTCCAAATCTTTAGAGCAAACACCACCGCCGCCAACTCGAGATCCTGGGTCAGATAATTTTGCTCATGGACCTTTAATTGCCGGGATGCATAAGCTATCACCTTATCATGTTACATAAGTACACATCCCAACCCAATCCGCGAAGCATCATAATACACTACAAATCTATCTAACCCATTGGGCAAGGTTAGAATAGGAGCCGATCCTTCAAAGTCTAAAAACTCTTCTCACAATCACTTGACCACACAAACTTAGCCTTCTTCTGGGTCAACTTAGTCAACGGGGATGCAATAGAAGAAAACCCTTCAACAAATCTCTGATAATAACCGACCAACCCAAGGAAACTTCAAATATCCAAAGGGGTCAACGGTCTAGGTCAATCCTTCACAACTTTGGTCTTCTTAGGATCAACCTTAATACCATCACCGGACACCACGTGACCAAGGAATGCAACCTCTCCCAACCAAAACTCACACTTGCTAAACTTGGCGAACAACTTCTTCTCCCTCAAGGTTTGAAGCACCAACCTCAAATGTTCCCTATGCTCCTGCTTACTTCGGGAGTAAATCAGGATGTCACCAATGAACACCACCACAAAGCTGTAAAGGAATAGCTTGAATACCTGGTTCATGAGATCCATAAACACCACCGGAGCATTAGTCAAACCAAATGACATCACCACAAATTCAAAATGCCTATAATGAGTTCAAAAAGCCATCTTTGGAATATCACACTCCCTTACCTTCAACTGATGGTAACCCGAGCGAAGATCTATTTAGTGAAATGAGTAGCCCCTTGGAGTTCATCAAACAAGTTATCAATTCTGGGCAACGAGTCCCTATTCTTGATGGTCACCATATTCAACTGTCAGTAATAAATACATATTCAGAGCGAACCATCCCTCTTCTTCACAAACAACACGGGATCACCCCAAGGTGAAATAATTGGTCTAATGTAACCCTTCTCCAACAAGTCCTTCAACTGATTCTTCAACTCTTTTAGTTCGGTCGGAGCCATGCGGTAAGGAGGAATGGAAATAGGTTGAGTATCCGGAAGGAGATCTATGCCAAAACCCACTTCTCTATCGGGAGGAATTCCGGGCAAGTCTTCGGGAAACACATTAGGAAATTCATTAACCAACAGAACCGATTCAAGCGTAGGTGACTCACCTTTTACGTCTCTAACCCTTACAATATGATAGATGCATCCCTTGCAAATCATTTTCCTGGCTTTGAGGTAGGAAATAAACCGACCCCTAACCACAAAATCGCTACCCTTGTATTCCAATACGGGCTCATTAGGAACTTGGAATTTGACTTGCTTAGTTCTATAATCCACTGAGGCATATGAGGCATGCAACCAATCCATCTCAAGAATAATATCAAAGTAATACATCTCAAGATCTACAGGATCACTGGGGAAGACTTTATGCAAAATAAAAATAGGACAACCCTAATACACTTTCTAGGCAATGATAGACTCACCGATGGGAGTATACAATGAATAAGGTTCCCTCAGAGTTTTAGGACTCAAACCAAATTTAATAGCCAATAGAGGAGTCACAAAAGATAAATTTGCACCCAGGTCAAGTAAAGCATAAGCATCAAAATCAAAGACTTTTAACATACCAGTCACGACATTCGGAGCCTCATCTGCCTTATGCCAGGCATAAAGAGCGTAAAACCTATTATTCTTGGGAGCACCATCAACTTGGGACTTCGGCTTCCTCTGACCACATGGATCCACTTGATTTCTCTTTGTGTTCTTTGGACAGTCAGAAATCTTGTGATTCATACTTCCACACCCAAAGCAAGCACCCGAAGCCTTCCTACACTCACCCAAATTGTTTCCTCCACACTGGCCACAACAGGGAGATCCTGGACCACCCCCAACTTATGCCTTAGGAGAAGGCACTCTTGGATTAGCAAGCTTCATGTTCAAACCTCGACCTTTTTCCAATTGACCAAATCCGCCACCACCCTTAGAGTTAGAGAATCCACCATCAAACTGGGCTCTTTTGGAGTCGTTCACCCTCCTCTCCTTGAGCTTCTCACCCTCAATCTATTTAGCATAAGTCATAAGCCTAGAGATATCCATGTCCCGAATAAGCATAGCGGTATGACACTCTTTCATAACCAAGTCAGAGACACCAAAAATGAATTTGTGCATCCTTGCACGGGGATCAACTACTAACATGGGAGCATACTTTGAGAGCTAGGTGAACTCGAGGGAATAATCCTTCACAGGCATGTTACCTTGTCAGAGATTGATAAATTCAGTCATCTTGGCTTCTCGAAGTTCAAGGGGAAAGAAATGGTCCAGGAAAGCCATCTTGAACTCCTTCCAACAAACCTTAACATCTATAATTCCTTCCACCAACCACTGATTGTACCACACTTGAGCTACATCCTTCAACGGATATGCAGCCAACTCATCGTTATCCTCAAAATTGAGCCCATAATAGTTAGCATCTTCGTGAGCTCATCAATGAACTTTTGGGAATCCTCATCAACCTTTGAACCAAAGAATTTCAGAGGGTTCATCCGGGTGAAGCCCCTCACCCTAGAAGCTAGAGTGCTACCATTTGTTGGATTAGTTGGCCGAGCTTGATTAATTACCACTTGAGCCAATATAGCCACCACATTCCAAAATTCAACGTGAAACACTTGTTTCTCTACAGGCTCACGAGGGGCTTGTTCCTCATGGAAAGAAGCCTATCTAGGGAGGGGAGCTTTACTGGGAGGCATCTTCTGAAAGAGAGACAAGAACACTAACATTTAGGAAATCTTGTAAACAGTACACAACATGACATAAGGGACAATGAAGAGAGACAATTTCTAAAACGTCATCATAACTCCTTGTTCATAAGTATGACACGTATCATTCCCATGAACAAGACTCTAATCGACATGACATGTTGGACTTCAAGGATCATTACAAACCTAGGGCTATGATATCATCTTTGTCCTGACCTGAGAGTAGGGCCTAGATGTGACATGGCGAAAGAGAACCCGAGAGTCCTCGATCAAGCCATCTTAGCATCTTCACACACATCATCGGTTTGAAAACGTGTAGAAATATCAAGTGGCACAGAAGTCTAAGGTGTTTCGGGGCTTTAGACTCAAGCTATGGGGATGTTTCAAGGGATGGGAAGAGCATGAATCACATAGCACATAGCTATTACGTTCTAAGGGGTAGGTTAGTATGACTCAAGCTATGGGGGCAAAAAGGGTTAGGGAATTTTCACATAAGCACATTCCCAATCGAACAATCATAATGACATAAGCAAAAATGAAAGCATGATATAAGAAACAATCACCTAACATAGATAGTCATATCATTGAAATCAACACATAGCATGACGTACATTAGAGTTCAATATGTCCAACAATGCCTTTATATAGAATGAGACGGGGTTCTGGGCTCACCCTCAAGTCATAAGATAAAGAAATATAGAATAAAGACATAAGGTAGATGGAATTGGGTGTTACCCTTGGAGTATAGGGCTCACCATAAGTAACAACTTCAAGTTCTCTAACTAGACGTCTAACGGAGGAAGGAAATCACCTCCGTTCCTTACAGGGTTAGATCATGTAGACAAAGAGTATGGGTCAACACATATAATACACTAAGTATACGGGTATTCCATCCACATGAACATGATCTTACAACAAGACTAGATGGTAAGGGCACACATTGGTACAAAAGGAATGCACATAGCCAAGGGAGTAGATATCACAACAATATGCCATGTCATGTCATGATGCATGAATGCAAACCTACATATTATAGCGGGGATGTGACCTCAACCGACAACATGAAAGACCAAGTGAGCTACTACTTGGAATTGGACTACTTTCCAGGTAGATCCCTAGTCAACCCTTAAGAAAGGAGATACATAACAAGTCAATCGAATCAAGGGAGATAACCCATGTTGGCACATAGTTTGACGGAAAGGAGTATGGACCCTTGGAGACAATCCACCCTGACTCCAATCCCTTGGTGCTAAGTCTCATCCCACGGGAATACATATACATATACAAACCTTCAAAATGGAGATTTGACATTTCATTCAAAATAATACATAATTGGGCTAAAAGCCAACAAGAGCTTCCAAGACCAATACATAAGGAGTAGCTCATTCTACATACATATCATATCATGTAAAATTGGTGTAAACACCCATAATTGCTCAAAGAGCCATAACATAGACTTTATGTGATCACATGCCAGTCATATCCTATGTCTTACCAAAAATCAAGCCAAATCATATCAAGAGGGTCAAGCCCTTAACAAGAGTTTCATCAAATCAAGCCTTTCATGCTCATGAATGCAATGCATGTATGATCAAGAGAATCATGGGTATTGAATATCAATGTTTAAATCATCAATACAATAAGTTTATATCCAAAGCATCATGAAATCATCAATTTAAAGTAAAATTCTTAATACCCATACTGGAAATGAAGAACCAAGGGGACATGCGTTTTGCAAAATCATGAAATCAATGGAATTCATCAATTAGGGGCTCAATTCACTTTGAAATTAATAATTTAACACAACCCACTCTTCAATTTATGTACATCATTCATAATCTTAAAGACCCATTTGCAAAAGAAATCAAAATTTATCAAATTAAAGAAAAAGTTCTTTGGGTATTCATGGTTGAAAGAGAAACCATGAATCAATCCCACATACATTGAATTCACCAATAGAAATAAAAAGATTCCGAAGAAGAATTGAAATTTTCCCAATTCCCAAGCTTACCTTGAATGGAGGTAGAGAGAAAATTAAGAGAAAAGATTGAAGAGATTCAAGAGATTGAATGAATTAGGATTTATTAAGGTTAAATTTAGGGGTTTTATGAAGGTTTTAAAAAGACGAAAATGGCCCTAGGACTATTTAAAATTACGATTAAACCATTAATGAAATGAGAAGAAAGAATTGAAACAGTCGTTGAAGGGGATAGCTTCACGGTCCGTGTAGAGGCTCACAGACCGTGTACTCAACCATGAAGCCATACTTGGTTCAGTCTTTGGCTTGAAATCTTGGGAACTCTCTGGAACATCTCACGGATGCCCTCACGAGCCGTGAGGCATCACACAGACTGTGAAGTGGTCCGTGGAGCCTCACTTGGCTCGGGGCCTTGGACCAACATCTAGACCATACTCTAGATCTCTCCACGGATGGGCTCATGGGTTGTGAGCCACCACATGGTCCGTGGTCCTTCCGTGAGGCCTTGCCTTAGCTAACTTTGTCCTTTCCTTTTCCCGAATGCTTTCGTGCATAGGTAGTCTCACCATTATGTCCATAATCACCACATCCAAACCCTAAATTGAGTGAGATCAATTGCGTTGTGAAGATAACTCAAAGAGCTTCATTTTGATAGGTCTTAGTCTACACAGTTCATCCCGTACCAAGAGATATGGCTATTCAAAGTTAGCCCTTCCACACAACCTAGCACAAAACCCAACCAACGCGATTCCTTTGAACCTGACCACATAAGTACGACCCATGATGGTCACTAGCCAACCCAAATAGGTTCAAAAAAGACCTTGATCAACCACTACAAAGTTCAAAATTATTTGGGTCATTACATATTCTATGAGAAAATCATATAAATAGATACACCAGTGAAGAAAATAATTAATCGCATTCAACACCAAGATTTATGATGAATAAGAAGAACTGGATGAGTAAATAAATGAAAGAATGGCTATCATAACTTGAGGAGTCAAGAAATTGCTCAGACAAAGTAGACAACAACCACAATACGAGCCCAAAACCAATGACCAAAATGACGATATATTCTACTATTGCGGAAGCCTAGAAATATCCGCCAAAACTGTCGAGAACTGAAGAGAAGAAATTTTTGAAGAAATGGAAACTCAAAATCATTGGGCGCCTTGAGAGACAAAGAGTGATTAGAAGAAAAACCAACTAACACTGCAAATATTTTCTTTATGGAAATCAGAGAAACCAATGAGGTAAGAACTCTCAACCGTCCAAAGTGTTTAGATCTTCAAAATACTATTGATATGATTGTTGATGAATTGCAAAACGTTATTGATGAATACAATAAGAATTCCAAATAAAAAAGGACTTGGAAATTCTTCTCGGAGCAAGTCTGATTGAAGTTGAGTTACTTCAAGAAGTACTTAATTATTTTAAGATGCAGTTAAACAACATTCAAAAATCACCAAGTCATAGCTCAGTTCAATGTAATAGTTATTTTCGAACTTCATCACCAATATTTTTTGAATTAAATGAAAGAGACGTTTTAAACCTATTTTCTTTTCTTGTGGTGAATTTTTTCATAACTCTTTCAACTACAATACTTTCAAACCTAACAAGTGGATTAGGAGACCAAAAGTCTCAATCACTAACCTTTAAGGATCCAAAAGAAATTTGGTACCTAAAAGAAACTAAATTAATTATATTATAGATACCCACAAAACAATCCTACAGAAAAGGGATGTGGGTAATTGACAGAGGATGTTCTAGGCATATAACTAGGAAGAAAGAGAATTTCAAAAGTGTTAAGAAATTTGATGGGGATTATGTATGATTTGGTGACAACGCCAAAGGAAAAGTTACTGGTGTTAGGACAATTACCATAAGCCTATCTTGTGACCTTATAGAGTTAGATCTGGTGGATGGACTGAAACACAATCTTTTGAGTATTAGTAATATATGTGCTATTGGTTTTAATGTGAACTTCAGTGCTATCAAGTGCACCATCCAAAATTAGTAAAAAAATATTACAATCATTGGAGCACAAGTTGAAAAAATTTATGTTCTGAATGATGTGTACCTACCTACTCTCACTTGCTTAAATGCTCTTTTCAATCACGCCTTGGTGTGGCATAGAAAACTTGGTTATGCAATCGAAAAGCTCTTTAGATTGGACCTCGTCATTAGTCTTCAAAGGTTGAAATTTGAAAAGGATCATCCTTGCGACACTTGTCAATTTTGTAAACAAACTCGATCATCTTTCAAAGTTCATGACTTAGTAAGAACTATGGAACTCCTACAACTACTGCACATGGATCTATTCGGA
The DNA here is from genome assembly GCA_038996855.1 of Solanum aculeatissimum. Classification (NCBI taxonomy): domain Eukaryota; kingdom Viridiplantae; phylum Streptophyta; class Magnoliopsida; order Solanales; family Solanaceae; genus Solanum; species Solanum aculeatissimum. The sequence continues at coordinate 7,486 of JBCEWC010004431.1, read as the reverse complement.
CCCACAAAAATAGCTAGTATAAGTGGTAAAAGATTTGTCTTTATTAATGTTGATGAATATTCTCGCTTTATTTGGGTAATTTTCTTATCTCATAAGCATGAAGCTTTCCCAAATTTTGAAATTTTTTGTAAAAGATTTAAAGAAAGAGGTTATTTCATCACCACGATCCATATCAACCATGGAATAGAATTTGAGAATAAGATCTTTGATGAATTCTGCAACAACAATGATGTTACTCAAAACTTCTCCTCTCCACAATTTCATCAACAAAAGGAAGTGGTTGAGCAGAAGAATCAATCTATTTAAGACACTTCACGTGTTAGTGCTAATATTCTTTAATTTTGATGATGATCACTTGTAGGAATCAAACCAATGGAAATCCAGTACATATGGTGGAAATAACATAAAAAAAGGAAATATAATGGACTGCACTTGGAAGCAATAAATTTGATGAGATTAGTCCATATCCTATGAATACAAAATAGAAGAAAAGTAATAAATTTGATGAGATTGAAAATCAATCAAGGATTACAATCAGGAAAATGCCAACAAATCAAGAATCAATCAAGCAAACCAGAACAGGAAGGAATCAGTAAATCAATTAAATAAAGATTGAGTCAAGAAAATAATGAAGGAGAAAATCTACAAGATCAGGAAATCAAGCAAACAAGCAAACAAGCAAAATCAAAGATCTGGATATTATTTTGATTAATCACTTTATAGAAAACATAAAAAAAAGAAAACAAATTCAAAAGGATAGAGGATTTAATACTAAAGCAAATCCACCAAGAAGATCCAGGAAGCGTCGAAATCAATGGAAGATTTAAATCAAGGAGATCCAGGAAATCAATTAAGTGCGTCTAATTTGGAAAAAGAATCAATCAACCAAGTAATCAGGAAACAAGTAAGGAAATGCTCAACTGAAAAATCAATCAGAATCAATTAAAAGGAGATTCTCTCTAAAGATGGATTTGCACAAATTTGGAAAAGATCAGATTATTGCCTACCAAAAAGCCTTATTCTTAACTTTGGAAGAAGGAATCATCGTTGCCTGATTCCAAGGATCAAATCCCTTGAGATGCCATCTCTTTAAATAAAAAGAGGCATCTGGATATCTCAAGAAATATACAAGCCTACGCAATCAATATTTTCTTCAAGCTCTTCATCTTTAAGAAAAATATTGTAATTTATTTTTGATTTACTATGTAAGAAAAAAGAGAGAGAAAAGAAGAAAAGAATTTTAAAGAAAGGATTGTATCAAAATAAAAACAAAAACAAAAAAAAGAGAGAGTAGTTTAAGTTTAAAATTTTGAAATATCAACTTTCAAAAGCTTGAAAAGATATCCCTTGTAACCCAAGGGGATTGGACGTAAGATCCACTTTGGATCCCAACCAGTATAAAAATATTTGATGTTGAATTTTCTTTTACGCACTTAAATTTCTGCCTTTAGTTTTCTTGGTCCTAGTCGACTATTACTCAAGCTAGTTGACTAACTGGCAACAACTCTAAGTGAAAAGCAAAGAAAAATCAATTCAGCCCCCTCCCTATATTGTACTTTCAATTGGTATTAGAGCCTGGTCTCACTACACTACTGTCTAACCAAAGGTGATAAAAGATAATGGTAAATCAATATCAAACCATTGGTGCTTTGTTTCAAGAGGGAACCTCTCAAACCAGATCACCCTACTTCAATGGGAAATACTTCTCTCACTGAAAAATAAGAATAGAAATATTCATAAAATCCTATGCTGTCAAGGTCTGGAGAGTTATCAAACTTGGTGACATCCCCATTCCTTTAGCTAAACCAACAACTGATAGTCAGTCAATCTCTGAAGGAAGCTAGGAACCAGTCATACCTAGTCTGGAGAACTACATAAATGAACAAATGGAAGTTATTTAAATCAATTCAGAAGAAACAATATTCTCTACAATGCCATTATTGGAGAGGAATATGAAAATATATCTAGTTGTGAAACTGCCAAGGAAATGTGGGATAAACTGGAAGTCATCTTTGAAGGAACTAACAAGGTCAAGGCAATAATTGTCAGCCTTCTTGTCTATGAGTACGAGCTATTCCAAATGAAGGAAGGTGAATATGTTGAAAAGATGTTTGCTCGTCTCAACAAGATCAACGGTGTACTCAAAGCGGCTGGAAAAGAATATCCTCCTTTTGAACACATTAAAAGAATCCTCAGAAGTTTGCCTCTTCAATGGCATAAAAAAGTTGTTTCCCTTGAAAGCACGGATCTCAAGAGCCTCACATATGATGAAGTCAGGGGGTGATCGGATCGCATTTGAGAAGACTCATCTCAACAAAAATGGGAAAGAGAATGATAAGAAAAACTTGGTTGCATTCAAAGTCTCTGATAAAAAAGAGGATTAAGAGGATCTAAATGAAGATGAAATTGCGCTAATCACTAAATCAGTAATGGAGATCTATAGGCACAACATAAATCAACGAAGAGGTAAGTAAAACTTTTTTTTAAAACAAATTACTAACTTCAATTAAAATGATGGCAGGTGCTATGACTATGAAATATTTGGACACATTGCATGTGAATGTCCTGAAGCCAAAAGAAGTTACTTTCAAGGACAAAACAAAAACCACCTTCAACGGCTGGAGCGACGAAGACACTTTTGAATGTGATCAAGAAGAATCTGGAAATGTATGTTTCAAGGAAATTGGTGAAACCATCCAGGTAAAAAATATTCTTTGCAAAAACTGTTCGGAGTTGAGAGCTCTTCTAGATCGAGCCATTATAGACTTAAAAAATTCCTTTGAGAATATTAGATCTATTCAATATGAGAAAAATGCTTTAGAAATCAAACTTGAAGTTTGTTCTGTTGAAAAAGATCTTCTGGAAGAAGAAAATTCTTATCTTAAAAATGGTTTTAAAAATATGCAAAATGTTTTTGGTCCTAATAGATCTTATAAGTAAAATAGTTCTCAAAGTGATTTTTTCAGTCTTTCTAGCTCAGACAAATATAGTAAAAACTCTTTTCATTATTATGGAAAATCTGATCACATATACTCTAGATGCAGATTTCGTTAAAGCCATCTAACATGGTTTGGAGAATTAAAGATACTACTAACCAGAAAGGACCCAAAAACACTTGGGTACCTACAAATCATAATTGATCTCGTTTTGCAGGTACATCACAATAAATCTAACGGAAAATAGTATCTTGACAGTGCGTGTTCAAATTACATAACTGACAATAAATATTTGTTCAAATCCATTGCAAATTACCTGGGTGGAAAAATTCGCTTTGGAGACAACTCCACAGAAACTGTAATTGGTATTAGTACTATCTCATTTAATGAATCATGTTATATTACTAATGTTTATCTTGTGAAAGGGTTAAAGTATAATTTGCTGAGTATCAGACAACTATGTTACTCTGATCTGGAAGTACGATTTAAAAAGAAAGGATGCATTATTGAAGACAACTCTAGAAAAGAAATTCTTTCCAGAAGTAGAGATAAAAATGTGTATATCCTTGACTCTGTCAAAGGACCAATTGAACACATTTGTCTAGCCTCTATATCAGAAGATCCATAGATCTGGCACAAAACATTAGGACATGCTAGCATGAGACTCATTGAAAACCTTGCTCAACTTGATCTGGTTATTGGCCTACCAAAGATGGACTGTACCAAGGATCACATCTGTGATGCATGTCAACTGAGTAAGCAAACTAGACACTCTTTTCTTAAAACCACAAAACCTCTGCAGCTCCTTCACATAGACCTTTTTGGTCCCACTAGAACTACTAGCATTGGAGGAAAAAGGTTTTTTTTTGTAATTGGTGATGATTATTCTCATTTCACTTGGGTAATGTTTTTGGCTAACAAAGGTGATACCTTACAGAATTTTGAGTTCTTTTGTAAGAAAGTTCAAAGAGAAAAGAGGTACTATATTACATCAATTAGAAGTGATCATGGAGGAGAGTTTGAAAGCAAAATATTTGAAACTTTCTGTAATGAAGAAGGATATGATCACAACATTTTAGCTCCACGAACACCTCAACAAAATGGAATTGTTGAAAGAAAGAATCAGACTCTACAAGACATGGCCAGAACCATGATATGTGAGCATGCCCTTCCTCATCATTTCTGGGCTAAAGCAGTAAGCGCCACATGTCATATTCTCAACAGGTGTCTTATTAGACCCATTCTGAAAAAAACTCCTTATGAGTTATGGAACGGGAAGAAACAAAATATTGGTTATTTCCATCCTTTTGGCTGAAAATATTTCATTCACAACAATGGTAAGAAAAATTTGAGTAAATTCGATCCCCACAGTGATGAAGGTATCTTTCTTGGTTACTCAAATTCTAGTAGATCTTACAGAGTTTTTAATAAGTGTACGTCTTCTATAGAAGAGTCTATTCATATTGTCTTTGATAAATCTAATCAATCTTTTGAGAAAAGGTACAACTTTGACGATGAAGAAATTACTAACTCTCAAAGTGTGGTGATTTCCTCTAAAGATGTTATAGAAAAAGAACAGTCAACTAATGGAAATGAGAGTCAACTGATAATAGAATCAGTTTCAAATGAATGGATGAGTGAAACTGATTACCCAAAGAAGTTCATCATTAGGAATGTCAACGACGGAATGAGAACCAGAGCTTCAAGCAACAAAAGTGCTAGTATAGCACTCATTTTCCTACTAAAATTAAAAAAGGGTTGAAGAAGCACTGAAATAATGTGAATGGATTAAAACAATGAAGGAGGAACTCAATTAGTTTGAAAAGAATCAAGTCTGGACCTCAGTTCACAAACCTACAAACACTACTATCATCGAAACCAAATTGGTTTTTGAAATAAGTTGAATGAATATGGAAAAGTAATTAGGAACAAAGCAAGAATGGTAGCCCAAGGATACTCTCAACACGAGTGAGTCGACTATGATGAGACTTTTTCTCCTATTGTAAGGTTAGAATCAATTCGTATTCTCTTAGCATATGCTGCTTTTAAAGGTTTTAAACTATTTCAAATGAATATCAAAAATTCCCTTTTAAATGAATTTATAGAAGAAGAAGTTTTTGTAAAATAACACCCTAGTTTTGAACATTCTAAATTTTCTCACCATGTTTTTAAACTTTCTAGAGCTTTATATGGACTCAAACAAGCTCCTAGGGCTTGGTATGATCATCTAAGTAAATTTTTTGTAAATCATGCTTTTTCTCGGGGGAGTATTGACACTACTATTTATATAAAATAATTATCCTCTGATAATATTATTATTCAAATTTATGTTGATGATATTATTTTTGGAAGTACTAATGATGATCTGTGCAAGGAGTTTGCCAATCTAATGCAAAGTGAGTTTGAAATGAGCCTAACAGGTGAGTTAACATTCTTTCTGAGACTGCAAATCTTTCAATCTGAACAAGACATCTTCACTTACCAAAGTAAGTATTCCAAGGAATTAATCCAAAAATTTGGAATGGAGAATGCAAAGTCTATTAGTAATCCCATGAGTCCATGATGAAACTTGGATCTTGATCCAAATGGTAAGGACGTTGATGAATCCAAATACAGAGGTGATAAAGTTGGTCGAAAAAGCACTAGAGGATTTTGTAATCTTAGAGAATCCTTGAATATTGTTTCAAAATCATTTTAAATTTATTCCCTGCTCATTTATTGACTTGTTTTCCTTAATTATGTGTACTGTCCTTATGTTGTTATTCTTTTATGCTATTTTATTTTGAACTCTCTTTTGTTTGGACTATTTATGTGCCTTGAAATATTAGTATCGATATATTGTGGTCTGTATTCCTACCTTGCTTCTTGTTGCCAGGTTATTTCCTTTTTGCTGATGTCAAAGGGGCAGAAAGAATAGAAAAAAAGAGCACTAGAAAGTCGACTATATGCTGGTACTGATTTAGGGGGAGCACTATAGAATAGTATTGATTCACGGGGAGAATTAGAAAGTCAACTTTAAATAACAGGGAAGTCAAATCACTATTACTAAATGTGATGAGATCAACCCAGATCCTATGACTATGGAATAGAAAGAAAGCAATAAATTTGATGAGATTGAAAATCAATCAAGAATCAATCATGGATCACAATCATAAAGAAGTCAACAAATCAAGAATCAATCAAGTGAAGTGAAATAGGAAGGAGTCAGTAAATCAACCAAACAAAGATTGAGTTAAGAAAATAATCAAGGAGAAAATCTACAAGATCAGAAAATCAAGAAAACAAGCAAAATCAAAGACCTGAATATTATTTTGATTGATGACTTTACAAGAAAGATAAAAAAAAGGAAACAAGTTTAAATAAGGATGGAGGATTTAATACTGAAGAAAATCAATCAAGAAGATCTAGGAAGCATTGAAATCAGTGGAAGATTTAAATTAAGAAGATCCAGGAAATCAATTCGGTGCAACTGATTTGGAAAAAGAATGAATCAATCAAGTAATCAAGAAACAATTAAGGAAATGCTCAACTGAAGAATCAATCAGGATCAATCAAAAGGAGATTCTCTCTAAAGATAGATCTGCACAAATTTAGAAAAGATCATATCAATTCCTATCCTAAAGCATGATCCTTATCTTTGGAAGAAGGAATCACCATTGCCTGACTCCAAGGATCAAATCCCTTGAGATGCCATCTCTTTAAATAAAAGGAGGCAATCAGATATCTCAAGAAATATACAAGCCTATGCAATCAATATTTCTTTCAAGCTCTTCATCTTTAAGAAAATATTATAATTCATTTTTGATTTACTGTGTAAGAAAAAAGAGAGAGAAAAGAAGAAATTTTTTTTAAGAAAGGATTGTATCAAACGGAAAAGAAAAACAAAAAAAAGGAGAGACAAGTTTAAGTTTAAATTTTTTGTAATCTCAACTTTCAAAGGCTTGAAGATACAGTAGAACTGTTATCTCAATTGGAAATGAAGAAAATTGAAACGACCCAAAACGTTCCTAAAAATGTGCTTCGAAAGTTACCGGAAACTTGTTTTAGCTATATCTAAAAATCTATTTTGTTTTGCAAAAATACGACTTCATATTCTTTCTTAGGGGGTCAAATTGAGTGGGAAATAGGTCTAACCCAAATTTTAGAGCAATCGTATCAAAATCTGAAATTTCCAAGTGAAGCCTTTTTTGAGGGTCTACTTTGGAGGGTCATATCTCTTAGAACACAAATAATAGGGTGGCCCATAATATATCCATGGAAATACCTTTGAGATAGCTTTCCAACACACTTCGTTTCACCTCATTTGGAGTTCGGACGAAGAGGTTATGCCCATTTTCGTAAATTCTATCCGTGCAGGAAATACAATTTCCAGAGAGCAAATTTACTGTTCATAAGCCTCATTTTTTTTCCTAAGTGTTGGACCCATTTTTCCAAGGACATATTTTATTTCCTATATAGCATTAATTCAATTCTCATCTCTAAAACATTTTCCCAAAATACCTCTCCCATACTTAGACACATTTTCTCTCAAGAACCCTAATCCAAAACCT
>JBCEWC010004430.1:0-27363 GCA_038996855.1 Solanum aculeatissimum | reverse complement strand
TATGTTATTTACTTTCTTATGTCTTGAGGGTGAGCCTCAAACTTGTCGAGGCCCCGCTCATCTATGTAGAGGCATTATTGGACCATTCTAAACTCTTGTACGGTTGACTTATATGTTGAACATTTTGGTTATGTAAAACGATGTTATTTAGATTTGTTTATGAAAATGCTCTCTTATTATGCTTATGTTATGAATGTTGAGAATCGTGATTGACTATGTGCTTATATGGAAAGTCCCATAATCCTGGTGTGCCCCTATAGTGTAATCCTATTCACCCGTTCCCTTAGAGATTATTGCTTTGTGCTATGTGTATGCATGTTTGTCCCATTCCCGATATCTCCCCCATAGCTTGAGTCCCAAGTCCCAAATTCCTTAGAGCTTATGTGTTATGTGTTTAGCTTCCGCGTTTCCAAACCGATGCTGTGTGTAATGATGATATGATGGCTTGATCGAGGGCCTTTGGGTTCTCCTTCGCCATGTCACATCTAGGCCCCCTATCCAGGCCGTGACACTAGGGTTTCTACTCTTTCAACTTCAAAACTGAATTTTCTCCTATCAAGCAAGGTATGTGGGATTCATTCATGGAAATTCTTTAACCCATGAAGCCAATCCCCTTCTCATTATTCAAGTTTCATGATATTAAATTATGATGATTAGGAGTAAGACCATATTATGAATTATGTATACAAATTTAGTTAGGTTCTTCAAGTATTGACTATTTTTGCATGAATATCTATTGAAGGCTTATCCTATGCTTTAGATTAGGAATCTTGAACCCATGCATAATATGAACTATGAAGATGATGAGTTTTAAGATGAATTTCATGATATTAAATAGAGGTTTCCTTCTACTACATTGGTGGGTTGATCGATTTAATTCTTCAAGTAAAAAGGATTTATATTCTCCATGAATTATACTATTTAATTGCATGATTTTAAGTATATATGCATTCACCCACCATGTTTGACTAAATTTATGTGATGAAGATAATTGCATGATTTGAAAGATAAGCATGAGATGTTAATTATGTGGCCTCCTAAGCATGTATTGAACTCATGAGAAGTTCCTTTGATTTATAAGAAAACGTTGAGTCCTTATGCCATATTCTACCCTCTTGAGAACAAATATTACCTACATGAAGGGGTCAAGTATGATAAGTGTTATACCCTTATTTACTCACCAATGTTCATAAGAAGGGGTCAAGTTTAGGAATGTTTTTACCCTCTAGTGTAAGGTGTATGCTCACTTGTAGGGGTCAAGTATATGAATGAGCTACTCTTGCCATGTTATCATGATTTTATAAGTCTTTCAAGTTATAATGATATTTATGATTATGTCAAGTATTCTGTGGGACTAGACATAGTACCGAATGAGGTTTAAGGTGGGGGATCGACCTAACGGGTCCTTGTACAAAACCTTGGTATCTTAATTATGTGTCAACATAGGTTCATGTTATGCTCCCTAAACGGGACCTTTACTAGTGGATTCAACTAGGTCAAGTTTACCTATTATATGGGGTTAAGTTTGGTTTACCTTGGCAAGTAGACCATCTCTTTTCCAATAGGGGATCAAGCATCAGAATTCCAAGTTGTAGCTCACTTGGTCTTATATGTCGATTACAGTCTCCTCCTACCTATGTATGTATGCTATGCAAGTTTGATAATCTCTATACATGTTTTGACTTAAGCAATATTCATACATGTCATATTGATCTCTTACCTATTGGTTATGGTTATGCATCTTGTAATGTTATACTACATTGTTTTCTTGCGTTGCACCCTACATACTCAGTACATTCCAAGTACTAACAAATACTCTTTTACCTACATGATCTCACTATGTAGGGACCGAAGCTCCTATTCATCCTCCTCCATGTGGATAGCCGGATTACTTGAAGACTTCTTTTGTGAGTCCTCCATTACGGGGACAACATTCATATTTATTTTATGCTTAATTAAGTCTTATGTATTTATGGATATTTTCAAGTTGAGGGTGAGCCCGGATGCATGTCTTGGCCCCCGTTCCATCCATAGTAGAGGTGTTGTTGGATATGACTATTATTTAATGCGCTCGACTCCTATTATGTCTTTATATTCCTTGCAAGACTTCCCTTAGTCCCTTTTTCTTCTATACTTGTTGGATGTTATTGATGAGATACAAGTCCCAAGTCCCGAAAATATCCCCATAGCGTGAGTCCTACTTACCCGCCCCTTAGACCTTATTTTCAATGTGACTCTTGCAAATCCTCTTCCTTAAAGATCCCCGCTTGAGGCCAAAGTCCTGTATCCCCTAGAATTAATTGTTACTTGTTTATTCCTTGATTTAAGTTTCTGCAACCAAGGATGTGCCAATGATATGTAAGAGGCTAGTTTAGGTTGCCTTTGGGTCTCTCATTCATCGTGTCACTTCTAGGACCTAGGGTTGGGTCGTGATAAGCTTGGTATTAAAGCACTAAGTTTGTAAATGATCCTCAAAAATCAAACACACTGTGTCAAGTAGAGTCTTATTAATGGTTGTGAAGTGTGCCACAACTATAGATGGGAAGCTATGAGATATTTTAGGAAATGGTTCACTTCTTCATGATATATATTGTGCTATAGTATTGAATACATATTTCCCTTTCTCCTAATGGATGGTGTTTTGCTCTTTTATATCATGCCGATAAGGAAATGCCTCTAAGAGCTCCTATCCCTGAGGGTGATCTGGCCCCTCAGTTTCCCTGAGCTCCCCTAGACGAGGAAGGGGTCATGCACGCCGAGTATCAGAATGTCATCTCTATGTTAGCACAAGTCATGACCAACCAACTGAACCAAGGAGCCCATGCTCCTCATGCTCCCACACCAACCTCTAGAGTGAGAGATTTTATGAGAATGAACCCTTCGGAGTTTCATGGATCCAAAATGGACGAGGACCCCCAAGTATTTATTAGTGAAATATACAAAGTGCTTGCTATCATGGGTGTTAGTTCGGAGGAGAAGGCGGAGCTTGTGGCCTATCAACTCAAGATCCTTACACAAATTTGGTTCACTCAATGGGAGAGAGAAAGGGAGGAAGGTGGTCCTATCCCATGGGAGGAGTTTAAAGATGCTTTTCTCAATCTTTTGTTCCCTATCGAGTTGAGAAAGGCAAATATGATGGAGTCCATGAATCTCAAGCAAGGCTCATTGAGTGTGAGGGAGTTTTACCTAAAGTTCATCAAGTTATCCAAGTATGTTCCTCATTTAGTTGCTGACCCTAGGGAAAGAATGAACAAGTTTGTGTGGGAAGTATCCGATTTGGTAAATAAAGAGTGTCGTGCTGCTATGGTTGTGGGTGATATGGACTTGTATCAACTTATGACCTATGCTGAGCAATGTGAAGGGGAGAATCTTAGGAAGAGAAAGAGTGGGGAGTCCAAGAAATCTCGGTATGATGGTGGTTTGCAAGGTACTAAGTGTGGTCATTTCAATAAGGCCACAAATTTCAAGGCCAAGGGTTATCCAATTCCCACAACCCAGGGCTGGATAATGATAGGGTGCCCAACCTTAAGGCACAAGGAAGAAATAATGGGATGAATTTTCCAAGGTGCATAAAATGTGGGAGGAATCATAGTGGAAAATGCTTAAGGGATTTAAATATTTGCTATGAATGCGGTAGGATGGGCCACAGGTTATTGATTGTCCCTACGTTCACAACAAGGATAGAGATGGTCGCCCTCAAGGACAAGGTTATCATGTTGATCAAAGAGCCAAAGGTGGCCAACAAGGGGGTTCTCTACGTCACCACCGGTCCTATGCCCTTCAAGGAAGGCAAAGAGTGGCTGAAATGTCCGACGTTATTATTGGTATGTTGAATGTCTTGAATTTTGATGTGTATGCTTTATTGGATCCAGGAACCACCCTTTCCTTTATTACTCCTTTTATTGCTATTAAGCTTTATGTAGGTCTTGAGTCATTATGGGAACCCTTTGAAGTGTTGACCCCAGTTGATGAGTCCGTTAATACTAGAAGGGTCTATAGGGGTTGTCCCATGTCTATAATGCATAAAGTCCTTCCTTGTGATTTTGTTGAACTTTATATGGTAGATTTTGATATTATTCTTGGGGTGGATTGGTTACATGTATGTCATGCTTCCATTGACGGTAGAACCTGCAAGGTTAAATTCCAAATTCCTAATGAACCCATTTTTGAGTGGGATGGTTATGACTCGGTGGTCAAGGGTAGGTTCATTTCTTGTCTTAAGGCCCGAAAGTTGATTTCTAATGGTTGTATTTACCATCTTGTGAGGGTTTTTGATGTTGAGTCTAAAACCCCTCTAATCAAGTTGATTTTGGTGGTTAATGAGTTTCTTGATATTTTTTCTAAAGAGCTTCCCGGTATTCTGCTCGAAAGGGAAATAGACTTTGGCATAGACCTCCTCCCTGATACTCAACCCATTTGTATTCCCCCTTACCGTATGGCCTCGGCGGAGTTTAAAGAGTTAAAGGACCAGTTGAAGGACTTATTGGAAAAGGGTTTCCTAAGACTTAATAAGTTACCTTGGGATGCACCAGTGTTGTTTGTGAGGAAGAAGGATGGATCCCTTAGGATGTGCATTGACTATTGACAACTCAATAAGGTCACCATAAAGAACAAGTATCCCTTGCCAAAGTTAGAAGATCTATTTGACTAACTACAAGGGGTTAGTCATTTCTCTAAGATTGATCTCCGGTCCAGATACCACAAATTAAGGTTGAGGGAGTGTAATGCTACCAAGATGGCGTTTTAGACTAGGTATGGGAACTTTGAGTTTGTGGTGATTTCATTTGGCTTAACTAATGCACCGATAATTTTTATAGACCTTATGAATAGGGTGTTTAAACCCTAACTTGATTTGTTTGTGATCGTATTCATTGATGATATTTTGATCTACTCTCGAAGTGAGGAGGAACATGTGAATCACTTGAGGAGAGTGTTGCAAATTTTGAGGGAAGAAAGGTTGTTTGTCAAATTTGATAAATGTGAGTTTTGGTTGCGATAAGTTTCATTCCTAGGGCATGTGGTGTCGGGTGATAGGATCAAAGTGGACCCTAAGAAGACGGAAGTGATAAGGAATTGGCCTAGTCCCTTGGATACAACAGATATTAGGAGTTTCTTAGGCTTAGCAGGGTACTACCAGAGGTTTTTGAATGATTTCTCTTCCATTGCTTCCCCTTTGACCATATTAACCCAAAAGAAAGCAATGTTCATTTGGATCAAAGAATGGGAAAAGAGTTTCCAAACTTTGAAAGATAAGTTATGTCTACTCCTATTTTGGCCCTACCGGATTCAAAGGGTTTATGATCCATTGTGATGCTTCAAGGGTTGGTTTGAGGTGTGTATTAATTCAAGATGGCAAGGTCATAGCCTATGCTTCTAGGCAACTAAAGGTGCATGAGCGAAATTATCCCACCCATGATCTTGAACTAGCGATCGTGGTGTTTGCTCTAAAGATATGGAATCATTACTTATATGGAGTTTATGTGGATGTGTTCACCAACAACAAGAGTCTCCAATATGTGTTCACCCAAAAGGATCTTAATTTGAGATAAATAAGGTGGATAGAACTCCTCAATGACTATGATATGAACATGCACTATCATCTCGACAAAGCTAATGTTGTGGCCAATGCTCTAAGTAGGCTGTCCGTGGAGAGTATAACTCATATTGAGGAGGACAAGAAAGAATTAGCCAAAGAGGTCCACTGGTTGGCTGGGTTGGGTGTTAGGTTGGATGAGTTTGACGAAGGGGGTATGGCGGTTATTGATGGTTCTAAATCTTCCTTGATTGAAGAGGTCAAATCCAAGCAAGACCTTGATTCTGCTCTTCTAGAATTGAAAGCTTTGGTGAAGGATGTTAAGGTAGAGGTTTTCTCCTAAGGGAGAGATGATGTTCTTAGATATGGAGATAGGTTATGCTTTCCTAGTATCGATGAATTGAGGGATATTATTTTGAAGGAGGCATATAACTCATCCTACTCTATTCATCTCAGGTCTACAAAAATGTATAGAGATTTGAAGGAAGTGTATTGGTGGGGAGGTATGAACAGAGATATCGCCAAATTCATAGCCAGTTGTCACAATTGCCAATAAGTCAAGGCTGAACACCAAAAACCAGGTGACCTAGACCAATACATAAATATTCCCACTTGGAAGTAAGAAGATATTAACATGGATTTCATGATTGGGTTACCGAAGACTAGAAAGCATTTTGACTCAATTTGGGTTATTGTTGATAGACTAACGAAGTCGGCTCACTTCCTATCAGTTAAAATGACTTATGGTGCCGAAGACTATTCCAAGCTATATATTCATGAATTGGTGAGGTTGCATGGGGTACCATTGTCTATCATTTTAGACGGAGGTACTCAATTCACTTCTCATTTTGAGAGATCTTTTCAGAAGGGTCTTAGTACCAAGGTTAAGCTTAGCATGACCTTTCATCCTCAAATGGATGGTCAAATTGAGAGGATGATTCAAACTCTTAAGGATATTCTTAGGGCTTGTGTTTTGGAATTTAAAGGTGGTTGGGATGATCACCTTCCATTCATCAAGTTTGCTTACAATAATAGTTATCACTCTAATCTCGGAATGGCTCCCTTTGAAGCTCTTTATGGTAGGCGTTATAGATCCCCGATTGGGTGGTTTGATGTGGGAGAAATTTACTTGCTAGGTCCAAATTTATTTATGGAAGATTTGGAGAAGGTACAGTTGATTAGAGAAAGCTTGAGGATGGCTCAAAGTAGACGAAATTCCTACGTCAATGTGAGAAGGAGAGATCTTGAGTTTAACATTGATGATTGGGTTTATTTAAAGATTTCACCCATGAAGGGTGTGGTTCGATTTGGTATGAAGGGAAAATTGAGCTCAAGATTTGTCGGTCCATATAAAATTTTGAGGAGAGTTGGTAAGGTTGCCTATGAATTAGAATTGTCTAAGGAGTTGGGCATGGTCTACCTAGTCTTACATGTATCCCTACTGAGGAAGTGTGTAGGTAACCCAAATTCTATTGCACCCTTGGACGTGGAGGGTATTGTAGAAGAAAATTTGACATATGAGGAGGTTCCGATGGAAATAATAGATAGACAAGTGAAAAGATTGAGAAACAAAGATGTGGCGTCCCTCATGGTTCTTTGAAAGAATCAACAAACCAAAAGTGCCTCATGGGAAGCCAAAGAGGACATGAAAAAGCGATATCCATACCTGTTTTACTCTAATCAAGCCTAAGGTAAAAATCTAAATCCTGTCTATGATATCAATTCTTGAATTTCATCCTTATGCTCTTGTTGCATGCATGCATGATCATGAAGCTGATTTTTGGAAGGTAATTGATGCATGATTTTGATGGTTTTTACAAAGTTAATGATTAAGTTGCAATTTTTGCATTTTATGATGATGTGGTTCCTCTTCCTGCTCCATTCAAGCTAAACTTACCTTATTCGAGGATGAATGATCCCAAGGGAGAGATATTGAAACACCCCTCATGTTTGAAGACCTTGGGAATGTTAGCAGTAGAAAAATACCTTAAAATTCAATTCCATGGGATAGTCTATGGCTTGTGAAGTGATCCACAACTTGTGGATAGTCTCGTAGAAGTGGATAGTGAAAAATTAACATTTTAAGGGAACAGTAGAATGATTTATGAGACATGCAGCATGAGCCATATAATGTTCTATGACTCATGAACTCACTTCATAAAAGGGACCTTAAGGGCCAAAATCTATCTAAAGCAAGGAGTGGTTTATGAGGAGACTTCACGACTTATGTAAAGTTTCACGGGTCGTGAGGGGGTTTTGTGGGAAGGTCCAGTGGCCCATGTTTTGAGGACCCTTGCTCCACGAGAGGTTCCACGACTTGTGGATTGGTCTATGACCTGTATTCAGGGTTTTGTGGACCAGTCTGATCAGGTTTTTAAAAGGGGAAAATTGACCTTTCCTACAATTTGGAAATTGTACTACGTCATATTACCCCTCTAATGACCCCTTATCAGCCTATTCAACCCTAATTCTCTCATTCATTTCCTCTCAAAAGTCTTCCAAGTTCCAAACACTCTCAAGCCTCCATCAAGCTGCAAGCAAGAGGACCAAGCTAGGGTTTCTTCTCTTCCACCTTCAAATACAAATTTTCTCCTATCATGCAAGGTATGTGGGCTTCATTCATGGGAATTCTTTCACCCATGAAGCCAATCCCCTTCTCATTATTCAAGTTTCATGATTTTAAATTATGATGGTTATGGGTAAGACCATATTATGCATTATGTATACAAATTTAGTTGGGTTTCTTCAAGTATTCACTATTTATGCATGAATATCTATTGAAGGCTTATATCATGCTTTAGATTATGAATCTTGAACCATGTTTTATATGAACTATGAAGATGATGAGTTTTAAGACGAATTTCATGATATTAAATTGAGGTTTCCTTCTACTACATTGGTGGGTTGATCGATTTAATTCTTCAAGTAAAAGGGATTTATATTCCCCATGAGTTATACTATATAATTACATGATTTTGAGTATATATGCATTCACCCACCATCTTTGACTAAATTTATGTGATGAAGATAATTGCATGATTTTTAAGATAAGCATGAGATGTTGATTATGTGGAATCCTAAGCATGTATTGAACTCATGAGAAGTTCCTATGATTTATAAGAAAATATTGAGCCCTTATACTATATTCTACCCCCTTTAGAATGAATATTGCCTACATAAAGGGGTCAAGTAGGATAAGGGTTATACCCTCATGTACTCACCAATGTTCACAAGAAGGGGTCAAGTTTATGAATATTTTTACCCTCTAGTGTAAAGTTTGTGCTTACTTGTAGGGGTCAAGTATGTGAATGAGCTACTCTTGCCATGTTATCACGATCTTACAAGTCTTTCAAGTTATAATGATATTTATGATTATGTCAAGTATTCCATGGGACTAGCCTTATCACCAAATGAGACTTAAGGTAAGGGCTCGACCTAAGGGGTCCTTATACAAAGCCTTGGTCTCTTAACTATGTGCCATCATAGGTTCATGTTATGCTCCCTAAATAGGACCTTTACTAGTTGATCCAACTAGGTCAAGTTTGCCTATTATATAGGGTCAAGTTTGGTTTACCTTGGCAAGTAGACCACCTCTTTTCTTTTGGGGGGTCAAGTATCAGAATTCCAAGTAGTAGCTCGCCTAGTCTTATATATCGATTACGGTCTCCTCCCACCTATGCATGTATGTTATGCAAGTTTGATTATCTCTATGCATGTTTTGGCTTAAGCAATATTCATGCATGTCATATTGATCTCTTACCTATTGATTATGGTTATGCATCTTGTATTGATATACTATGTTTCTTTGCTTGCATTGCACTCAGCATACTTAGTACATTCCATGTTCTAACGTACACTCTTTTTCCTACATGGTCTCACTATGTAGGGATTGGAACTTCTATTCATCCTCCTCTACGTGGTTAGTTGGATTACTTGAAGAATTCTTTGGTAAGTCCTCCATTATGGGGAAAACATCCATATTCCTTTCATTCTTTATTAGTCTTATGTATTTTTGGACATTTTCAAGTTGAGGGTGAGCCCAGAAGCATGTCTTGTCCCCCGTTCATTCCATAGTAGAGGTGTTGTTGGATATGACTATTATGTACTGAGCTCGACTTCTATTATGTCTTTATATTCCATTCAAGACTTCTCTTAGTCCCTTTATTCCCTTCTATGCTTGTTGGATGTTATTTATGAGATTCAAGTCCCAAGTGCCAGAAATACTCCCATAGTGTGAGTCCTATTTACCCGCCCCTTAGACATTATTTTCTATGTGACTCATGCAAATCCTCTTTCCTAAGTATCCCCATAGTTTGAGTCCAAAATCCCATTTTCCCTAGAATTAATTGCTACTTTTTTACTCCTTGATTTAAGTTTCCATAACCATGGATGTGCCAATGATATGAAAGAGGGCTAGTTTGGGTTGCCTTCAGGTCTCTCATTCACCGTGTCACATCTAGGCCCTAGGCTTAGGTCGTTACATTTAGCCTCAACTTAGTGCATAATAATGGACAATAGTGAAGGGTGTAAGTTTTTGAACTTGATTTACTTTAGGAAAAGAAGTGGGATTTGAAGTAAGAGTCTTGCTAGCATTATCAGAAGTGACATGTTTTTTAGGATTATGAAGATTGGGATGTTTTTTGAAATTGGAGTTACGTTTAGTGAGATCATAAAGCTTGGGAGGCTGATTTTTAAACTGTTGGTTACTCTAATTTTTCAAGTTTTTATCCACCTCATCTTTGTTTTTAGAATTCATGGTAAACTCACTCATCTTGTTGCCAAAACCTTTACACGACAGAGTCTGCCCCTTTTGATCCTTAGGAGAAAGGTCAATAAGAATATGTTGTTGATTCTTAGCTAAATTTTTTCCAGTGTTCCTAGATTCATCATGCTGAAATTTAGAGATTAGAGGAGTATTTCTTTGCTCATTATTACTACCATTCTATTTATTGGCAACATGCGCAGTAGGAGAAACTTTTTCAATATTAGCTAAGTTAGAAGAGTTTCCTGTTAAGGATGTGGGATCTTGTCACGACCCGGATAGGGGCCTAGATGTGACATGGCGAAGGAGAACTCAAAATTCCTTGATCAAGCTATCATAGCATTATCACACACATCATCGGTTCAGGAACGCGGAAGCTAAACACATAACACATAAGGTCTAAGGGATAGGGGCTTTGGACTCAAGCTCTGGGGATGTTGTCGGGAATGGGATAAAAATGGATTCACATATCACATAACAATTATCTCTAAGGGGATGGGTAAGTAGGACTCAATCTATGGGGGCACACCAGGGTTATGGGACTTTCCACATTAGGACATTGTCAAATACAATTCCCAACATCAAGTCATAAGCATGAGCAATACCATTCCATAATCAAGGTTCATAAGCATAACATTCCATAAGAATAATATTCAACAATTACAATCCAATGTACAAGAGTTTAGTTTGTCCAATAAGCCTCTACATAGATAAAGCGGGGCCTCGACATAGTTTGAGGCTCACCATAAGCACAAGTCTTCAGGATGATCACTCGTCAGACAAAGGTAGATAGAGATCATCGCCAACACCTACATGGTTAGAACATGTAGACAAGAGTATGGATTAGCACAATAAAGTACTAAGTATGTGGGCATGCAAATGCATATGCACATGAACCTATGGCAACCTACATAGAAAGGGCACATATATAGAAGTGAATAAAAAAAAGAACAATATATCAATATGCCATGAAATCATGATCCATAAAATGCCATACTTAATATAAAGGGAAGGAACCATAACCGACATCCAAATCCATGTGAGCTACAACATGAACTTGCCCAATGCAAGTCGTCCCATTGGATCGGAAAAGATTACTTGCCAAGGGTAATCTTACCACACCTTACAGGTCTTCCATTTTGGTGTGGTGGCCACCTTCCTTACGGGTCTCCCATTTTGGAAGGATTTACATAGCATAGCATATCATATCAAAGCATACCTTACAGGTCTCCCATTTCGGTAGCAATCTATGGAGGAACATAGTTTTGGGAAAGGAGTGGGACCCTTGGGGATAGCCCACTTACTACTCCAATCCTTCTCGGTACTAAGTCATCATCCCATAAGAATACATATACATATACATGCTTTTAAAATGGAAACTTGATGTATGAACTTCAAATCATGCATACTTGGGCTTGGAAGGAAAACATATTTTCAATACTCTTACGCATACTTAACAAAAGTCAAACATCTTTCATAATCATGCATCATGGGATAAAAAAACCAAATAATCTTTCCTGTCATACTTCATGCATAAGAGTAGCTCTATACATATCATATCATATCATGTCAAATCATATTAGTGCAAGCACCCATGTTGCTCAAAGAGCCAAATCATAGACTTAGTGTGATCACAACTTAGCCATAACCCATACTTGTTCAAAATCATAGTCATAAACATGTTAGGGACTTAGCCCACATCAAAACTTGCATCATAAATCATGAATCATGCATGCAATGCCACGAGGAACAATATGAATAGCATGGGTAATGGAATTCAAACATTAGATTCAAATCAAGAGTTAGTTTATGAGAAATCCAAGTTAAATTCACCTTTAAAACATCATTTAAATACTACCCATGCATATCAAGAGTACAAGGGATATGTATAACTTGATCAAGATCAAACCTTTAAACATTCATGAAATTCAAACTCAAACCAACTTTAAATCACCTAATTTCTACAGCACATAATCCCAATCAATTAAATACTTCAAAATTTAAAGAACCC
The DNA here is from genome assembly GCA_038996855.1 of Solanum aculeatissimum. NCBI lineage: Eukaryota > Viridiplantae > Streptophyta > Magnoliopsida > Solanales > Solanaceae > Solanum > Solanum aculeatissimum. The sequence goes on along the minus strand of JBCEWC010004430.1, from coordinate 15,057 downwards.
AACTTTAATTAAAACTTAAAAATCAAATTTAAAGAGGAGGGTCCTTGGGTCTTCATGGATGAAGGGGAATCCATGAATCAAACCCACATACCTTGAAATTGACCAAAGGAATTGAAGAATTTGACAACAAGGATGGTCTTCCCCAAATTTCTTCAAGCTTTCAACAATTGAGGTCAAGAGAATTTAGGAAATTTCAAAGTGCAATAGAGAGTGTTAGAATGGATGAAAAGGGTTTAGGGTTAGGTTAAGGGGGTTTACGGGACGTTAGAAAACCTAAAAGGGGCATAAAAATTAATTAAATTACAAATTAACCATTAATGAAATGGACTAATTAACTGTAACACAGTGTATAACGGAAGGCATCAATGGTCCATCCAGTTGTACACGGACCGTACAACTGTCTGTGTGACTTGCATTAGTTTCGTCTACGGCTTGAACTCTCGAGGACTTTCTGGATCACTTCACGGGAGGGTCTCACGGACCGTGTGACTTTACACAGACCGTGTACTGGTCCGTGGAGCCACATTTGGCTCAGATGCCAGCCCCACAACCTGGCCAACATACTACCTCACCCCACGGAACCCCTTCATGGTCCGTTTGGAGTCCCACAGACCATGGGGTGGTCCGTGGGACTTAACTTGGTCCATGAGCTGGACCCTAGCCACCTTGAACCCATCGGATCACCTCACGACCACCCGCACGGACCGTGGACCCTCACATAGTCCGTGGTCCATCCCTTAACTCAGTTTCCAGAACTTGTTTCCAGCGTCCTTCAAATTACGGGCAATCTCACTGTTTGTGCCATAACTTCCTCATACGAACTTCGAATTGAGTGAACCCAGTTGCATTGCGAAGATAACCCAAAGAGATAACATTTTATAGGTAGTAGCCCACACAATTAATCCCGTACCAAAACGTATTCTTCCTCAAAGTACACTGCTCAAATGGCCTCTCTAGGCCACCAAAGGGTCCATTTTGAATTCGTCCACGTAAACTCAACCCATGGCTATCAAAATTTAACCATGGACAGTCCAACACCATACAAGACCAAAAATTAAGAAGTTCGAAAATTTTTGGGTCGTTACAAATCTTTAGTATTGTCCCCTAGCTTTGAATCATGTTCCAAAAATTGTGTTTCAGTGCTTTGAGTAGGAACATTAGTAGTAATGAACTTATGTTGATCATACACTTCAGTAGCATTGTCTCCTTGTTGCTCACTTTCCCTGTGCATTGATGGCTCCACATTCATAATTGATTGGGATAATTCTTGTGTAACCCTAATTCCAAAATTCTAGTTAATGTGGTGTTGTAAAATTAGGTCCTTATGCTTGGTGAGCTTCTCCACTCTCTAGGAGTATTTTGGTGTATATCTTGACCTGAGCAAGTTACCGGAGCTCCGACTTTGATGTTGATATCTATGCGGCCGGTGAAGTGGCCATGGGAATGTTCCAAATCTTTTCCAAGATAGAGCTCTGGCAAAGGAGAACAAACCCCAGTGGTTGGAACCTTTTGAATGTCATCGGAAATAGTCAAATTTTTAGGGCAATTTCACAGTGACTTCCGTTCGTCCCTCACAAAATTTGCTTGATCAATTTTCATTATTGGCACGATGGAATTATTTGGTACTTTAGATGAAGATTGATCTTGATGTATAGAAATATCTCCCATAGTCGAAATCTTTTGAATCTGTCCTGAATTTGCTAGAGAAATAAATCTTTGCATAACCCTAATCTCCTTGTCAGTGAAGTAAATAGTGATCGTCAGAGAATTTTGTAACTTATTGGAGCTAGGAGTGGAATTTTCTGGTGAGAGGTTCCCTTCCCGATCCTTGTCGGAAATTGCCTCCATAGGAAGATTCGAGGGCTTACTAGGGGGGATAACTTAGGGGTTGTATAGGGAGGTGTTTTGTTTCTCCATTACTAGTTGTGAAGCTCCGTCTGATGGCTTTGGGAGGCCTATCGAATGCACATTTTTCATTAATGATCAATTTATACTAGTCGTCAAAGAGTTAGAGAGCCGTTAGAGAAGAGAGAGAAGAGGATACCGTTCTGTTGTAGAATTGTTAGGGTTAGGGATATTGAGTCAAAAATTTCTTCTATTGAGTCAATTTTAGTGGTTAATGAGTTTCCCAATGTCTTTCCCGATGAACTTCATGGTGTTCCTTCTAAAAGGGAAATAAATTTTGGTATAGACCTCCTCCTCAATACTTAACCTATATTCATACTTCTTTAACCTATGGCCCTGGCGGAATTGAAAGAACTAAAGGATCAATTGAAAAACCTCTTGGAAAAAGGCTTCATTAGACCTAGCAAGTCACCTTGGAAAAGACGAGTGTTATTTGTAAGGAAGAAAGATGGCTCCTATTGAATGTATATCGACTATCAACAACTCAACAAGGTCACTATAACAAACAAGTATGCCCTACTGAGGATAGATGACTTATTCAATCAATTGCAAGGGGCTAGTCACTTCTCAAAGATCGACCTTCAGTCCAAATACCATCAATTGAGGGTGAAGGAGTGTGACATTCCAAAAATGGATTTCTAGACAATTGATAGGCACTTAGAATGTGTGGTGATGTCTTTTGGCCTAACCAATTCTCTATAATATTTATGGATCTCATGAATAGGGTCTTTAAACCCTACCTTAACATGTTTATTATGGTAATCATAAGGTACCACATATCTAGGACTCAATTTGCCTTTCTTGCCAAAACGCATCACTTTTTTCATCGGGGAAACTTTCAAATATACCCAGTCACATTCATTAAATTCTAATTCTCTCCTTCTAACATTGGCATATGACTTTTGACAACTTTGGGCAGCCTTCAATTTTACTCTTATGACTTTCACCTTCTCCATAGCGTCAAGTACCAAATCTATTCAAATTAAGGACATCTATCCCATTTCAAACCATCCCACCAGTGATCTACACCACCTACCATATAAGGATTCAAACAGAGCCATACCAATACTTGAATGGAAAATATTATTGTAGGTAAACTCATTAAGGGGTAGGTGATCATTCCAACTTCCTTTGAAATCAAGTACATAAGCTCTCAACATTTCTTCCAATGTTTGTATTGTTCTTTTGGCTTGTCTGTCCATTTGAGGATGAAATATAGTACTTAAATTTACCTTTGTACCAAGGCCTCTTTGAAACGATTTCAAAAAATGAGAAGTAAATTAAGTACCCCCAATCCCATATGATAGACAATGGCACCCCATGCAACTTTACCAACTCATGGATATAGACCTTAGCATAATCTTCGACACTATAAAAAGTCTTCACCAGTAAAAACTAGTTGTTTTTGTCATCCTATCCACAATCACCCATATTGAGTCAAATTTCTTTCTATTCTTAGGCAAACCTGCAACGAAATCGATATTCACTTCTTCCCATTTCCAAGTAGGTAGTTCAATATCTTAGGTTAAACCACTGGTCCTTTGATGTTCTACCTTCCCTTCTTGATAATTGGCAAATTCCATCACATACCTTGCTATGTCCTTCCTCATACCATTCCACCAATACACTTCTCTTAAATCCCTATGCATCTTGGTAGATCCCAGATATATAGAGTACTTAGAATTATGAGCTTCATCAAGTATTTTCACTCTTAGTCCATCCATATAGGGTACACACAATTGTCTTTGATAATGCAATACTCCATCTCCCCCTTATGAAAAGACTTCTACCTTTTTATCAACCACTAACTTCTTCAACTCAACCCGGAAAGGATCCATATCTTTCCTTGCCTTAACTGTTTCACTCAAAACTATTTCTACCTCACTTGTTATAGACATTTCATCATTATTCAAATTATTCACTCTCACACCCAAGTAAGTAAAACGGTTCAATTCTTTAACCAACTCTTCATTCCCACTCTCAACGTGTGCCATACTACCCATAGACACTCTACTCAATGCGTCGGCCATAATAATAACTTTATCGAGGTCATATATCACACTCATGTCATAGTTTTTCAAATGTTCCAACCATATTTGTTGCCTTAGATTCAGATCCCTCTGGCTAAACACATACTGAAAGCTCTTATAGTCGGTGAATATATCAACATGCACTTCGTAGAGGTAGTGTCGCCAAATCATTAATGAAAATACAACAACCAATAACTCAAGATTGTGTGTTAGATAGTTATTTTCGTACACCTTTAACTATCTTGAAACATAAGCAATGACCTTACCATGTTGCATAAATACATAACCCAAGCCTATATGTGAGGCATCACAATACAACACAAAACCAACTGAACCCTCGGGCAATGTCAAAATCGGGGTTGAACTAAGATGTTCCTTTAATAATTAAAAGCTCATTTCATATTCTTCGGACCATTGGAATTTTACCTTCTTTTGGGTCAGCCTAGTCAATGGAGAAGCAATGGAGGAAAATCCCTCAACAAACCTTCTATAGTAACCAGCCAAACTCAAAAAACTTCTAATATAGGATAGAGACAACAATCTAGGACAGTTTTTCACTGCCTCTATTTTCTTTGGATCAACTCTAACACCATTGCGCGAAATAATATGACCAAGAAAAGCCACTTGGCTTAGCCAAAATTCACATTGCTAAACTTAACAAAGAGTTTCTTATCTCTCAAAGTTTGCAACAAAATCCTCAAATGGTCGTCATGTTCCTTTACATCCCTTGAATAAACTAATATATCATCTATGAACACCACCATAAACATATCCAAATATGGTTTGAAAATCTTGTTCATCAAATTCATAAATGCAACAGGGGCATTTGTTAGGCCAAAAGACATAAACAAAAATTCAAAATGACCATACCGGGTTCTAAACACTGTCTTTGCAATATCATCATTCTTCACCCTCAATTGGTGATATCCAGACTAGAGATCAATCTTAGATAAATAACTTGCACCTTGAAGTTGATCAAATAGGTCATCAATCCTTGGAAGTAGGTACTTGTTTTTGATAGTTACCTTATTCAATTGCCTATAATCAACACACATCCTAAGTGAACCATCTTTCTTCCTACAAAATAATATAGAAGCACCCCACTAGGTCTTATGAAGCCTTTATCAAGCAAATCCTTAAACTGATCCTTCAAATCTTTCAATTCTGTTAGGGCCATATGATATGGAGGTATAGAGATAGGTTGAGTGTCAGGCAAAAGATCAATACCAAAATCAATTTCCCTTATGAGAGGAAGATCAGGTAAGTCATCAGGAAACTCATTTATTATGGGGAATGAATCAAGAGGAGAAACATGAGACTCAACATCCATGACTCGGACAACATGATATGTACAACCTCTAGAGAGCATTTTCATGGCTTTCGTATAGGAGACAATTCTCCTTTTGAACATTGAATTGGTTCCCTTCTATACAAGAATAGGCTCACTAGGAACTTGGAATGTGACCTTAGGGTCCTACAATTAATAGAATCATAGAATGCATGCAACCAATCCATACTAAGAATAATATCAAAATCTGTCATGTCTAGCTCAACCAGATCACACGGGAAGACTTTATGCACGACCAACACGAGACATTTTCTGTAGACTTTCTTGGCTAGGATTGACTCACCAATAGGAGTATAAACAAAATAAAGCTCTAGAAACACTTCTATAAGCACATCAAATTTCATGGAAACATAAGGAGTAACAAAAGACATATTGGCACCGGGGTAAAAAAAGGCATACATATCATGATCAAAGACCTTTAACATATCGATAACCATATCGGGAGCCTCATTAGGTTTTTGTCTGGCCTGCAAAGCATAGAATCAATTACCAAGGGGACCACCACCCTGAACTTGGGTACCTTGTTGCACTTGCCCCTTTTGAGCCACTTAACTTTGTAGATGAACTCCCTTACCCTTGTTAGCCATGTTGGGACAGTCAATAATCTTGTGTCCTACCTTTCCAAAATTGAAACATGAATTGGTACTCTTTAAGCACTCACCAACGTGGTTTCTCTCACATTTAGGGAACCTATAAGGAATAACACCACCTCTCACAACATTTCTTTGAGCCTTAAGATTGATTCCTTTCTTTTTGTCAAACTTTTAAGTAGCACCCTTTGAAGACCCTTGGCCTTGTTGGAATCGGCCACCACTAGATTTACCATAGGAGAACCCCTCATCATGGGAATCCCTCTTAGACTTCCTTGACCTCATATTATGCAATTGCTCACTCTCCACTTGTTCGACATATGTCATAAGCCTAGAGATATCCATTTCCTTGACAAGCATGGCAGCTTTACATTCTATTTTCACCAAGTCGGACACACCTAGAATAAACTTGTTCATACGAGCCCTTGAATCATCTAAAAAGGAAGGAGAAAACTTAGATAATTTTATGAGCTTAAGGGAATACTCCGTCACACTCATACCCCCTTGATTCAAACTCATGAACTCCATCACCTTAGCTTCCCCTAGATCAATTGGAAATAAATGATCCAAGAAAGCGGCTTTGAACATCTTCCAATGAATGACGCCTTTATCAACCCTTTCGAACATCCATTGAGTGAACCATACTTAAGCAAACACCCTTAAGTTGGAATGCTACAAATCCGTCCATCTCCTCAGAAGACACTCCCATAATCTACACTATCTTATAGATATCATCAACAAACACTTATGGATCCTCATCCATCTTTGAGCCATCAAACTACGGGGGACTCATTCTGCCAAAGTATCTTAATCTTGAATCCATAGTGGGAATCCTAGGAGAAGCAACAACCTGGTCCAACATTATGAATGCAGTTTTAAGCTCATCATTAGTCACTGGGTCTACTTAAGGGACGTGGGGAACAAAGAAACTTGGTTTGCATTAGCATTGTTTCCCCTTGGCAATGGATCACGCCATAGAACAATTTCTGAAAACACCAATGGACAATCATTAGAATATGGAAGCTCGACATAGAGTACAAAGAAGTGAAGTTTTTCCTAAAATGCCTCATAGCCTCCTATTAAGGGATGTGGTGCGCCTCACACCAATGAAAAAGACTCTACTTGATGCGGCATGTTGGACTTCCTAGGATGCTCTCAAACCTTGTGCTTTGATACCATTTGTGTCATGATCCAAACCTAGGACCTAGCCGTGACATCCTTAATGTGACACCTAAAGGCATCCCATCCAAGCCTCATTTTCATATCCTAGGCATTCATAAGGTAAAATAAGCATATATAAGAGAATAAGCAAGTGAAAGTATATAAACAAGGCATGTCATAACTCCCATTGAGAATATACATCCATCCATAGTCCAAAATATACCTCTACATAATAGATCTTGGTGGGGTCAAACACATTGCTCAGTAGCTCACCCTCAAGTTGTACATCAAAAAATAAAAGATAAAGTCTCAACATAAAAGAAAAATCATAAGGCTTGTTCCCGAAGCATGAGAACTCACCAACAAGTTTTCAAGTTTACTATTTGTAAACTAGCCACAAAATGGAATAGTCTCCTCATTGTTCGTCCCTAGATGATTGGGTCCTATAGATAAAGAAGCATGTGTTAGTACATAGAATGCACTACATATATAGGTATGTCATGAATTAAGGGACATCACAACAATATCAATATATATAATTATCATCAATAGAATAAGGGTACAATATGTATGAGCATGCAAGTTTAAAAATCATATGAGGATATATCATAAAAATTCATTTATCATCATTACATACATATGTGGGAATAAGACCATAACCTACGTTCATAAGACCATTCAGACTATCACATGGAATGTCAATGTTCACTCTCATTGAGTCAAAAGGAGTCTACTTTGCCAAGGTAAACTCTATTCTCACCCTATAGGCTCTATTGTAGCATGGTGAGAACCATCATTTTACCCCACCTTTTAGGCTCTATCCTAGCTTGGTGAGCATTCATTAAAAGCTATATGGATCCATTGACACACCTTTAAGGCATAAAAATATAAACATCATTTTTATGGTGGCACATAGTTATGGGACTATGGTATCTACCAGGCCTTCTTTGTGGTTAGTCATATACCATGGAATACTTTAAATCATGCATATATATATATAACTTTTAACATAGTTCATACATCATTAAAATCATGCTTTCATAAGTGATAAATAGTCATCATAGCTTTCACGAAATCATCATATCATAATAATAGTCCATTGACTTTACTTTCATCATAGTGTGGGTAGACATTCACACCTTAACTTCATCATCATAAATATTTAGGGTTTTCATCACTCTCTTTATCATAGAATAATCATTTTCATTATCATAGCATCATCACTGCCACAAAATATGCTTTTACATACTTGAGATCATAATCATAGAACTTTATAGATTTATCATAAGAGACTAGGGCTAAGTGTGGGCTCATGAGCAATTGAGTCAAAATCATGAAATTGGATAGAATTCATAGAGTAAAACATTCATTAAAAGTCAATTTGGATCATTAGTAAAAGAACTCACATCAAATCATTAAACCCTAATCATGCATACTTTAAAATCATATACTTTTGCTTGAAAATCATATATATCATAATAATTCATGCATAAGTAGTCTTAATCATCATATATAAATCATAATCCATGCATTAAGAATTGTAGCTTAAAAGCTCATAAGAAATCATCATAAAACTTTGATAAAAAAGAAAGTTTTGGATTAGACTTCATGGATGAAACTAATCCACAAATGAAGCCCTACATACCTCAAGTAGGATCCTTAAAATTGAGGTGAGAAATCTAGAAAATCCTTAGTCAACCTTCAAGATTTAGCTTCGATGGAACCTTTTGACTTAGAGAGAGAAATATTAGAAACCCTTGAGAGAAATTTGAGAATTAAAGTCTTTGAATGAATTAGAAATAGTTCTTATAGGTATTAGGTTGGTAGGGTAGTTAGGGGATCCAAAATGATGTAGTTTAGGTCTTAGAATGATTGAAAAAGTCAAAAATACCCTTCATTTAAAACATCCAAAGTCGTCCACGAGACCCCTCTTATGGGCCATGGAATGACTTACAGATCGTAAAATGTCTCATAGACTAGGGTGTCATAAACGTTAAGCTACTGGAATTGCAGCTTCCAATCCATGAGTACACAAATGGCTCATAGAAACACATACGGTCCGTAAGACCATCCATAACATGCTTCTTTACTTAAACAAAGTTTTGATTCCCTCAGGCCTTCTTCCATGATACCTACGTACGGGTAGTAAAAAATTTTATGGCTCATTTTTTACCTCGTTAGTTAACTTCCAGAATTTCTTCAGTTCTTCACTTTTCCTTAGAAGTTACCATGAGCTCCCCTACGACCTGTGGATACTTTTCTAGGTCGTGGATGGGCTCATTAAGTCAAACTTTCAGGTATTTATCTGCCTTCACTTTTTCCCAAGATTATAAATATGAGGGGTGTTACATAATCTTTCATAACTTTCAAGATATCATAGCATGCATAGTTTAAGCATCATAAAACCATTCATGGAATCAAACCTCCATAGGAGTTCATGCATAATAAAATCAATACTTGATAAAATCCAACTTAAATCATGTTTGTAATGCACAATAGGAAGTACCCATAAAGTTTCAAACCTTGATATCATGAAATATTATCAAAAGGGAGAGTTTGGATCCATGGGTGGAAGAACCAATGGATGAAGGCCCACATTCCTTAAGCCTTGAAATTACTTGAAGGACACTTGAGAAGGCTTTACTGATTTACTTGAATTCAAACTCCAATGAAAGATCTTAAGAATCTTGAAATTGATTGAGGATTTTGAGAATGTTCTTGAGTGAAATATGGGTACAAATGGTGTAATAATTGAGGAATCCCATCTATAAGGGTGTTGGGTTATGTCCCAATTGCCCTCACTTGAAATAGAGAAAGTTTGGAAGAATTTACATGTAGTTGGAGAAATGGCGCGTCGCGCCATGTTTCCCTCACTGTGTATTATTTTTTGAAGTTCAATTTTCCCTTATTTCTGCCTTGGAATGAGTTGAGGACAATGTTTTACTATAGGGGAACAAGTGGGCGACGCAGATTGGTGCACACTCTTCTGGTATCGACCCAAATCACCCAAAAAATTATTTTTTGATATGGGTCACCTAAAAATTAAAGGAGGCCCTTTTCCTATAAAATTTGCCTCCTAAAAATATTTGAAGTTGGATTTTCCAAACGATGCACTGATTTTAAGATATTCAAAAAATACACCATAAGGACATTTTTAGGTCGCGTAGGAGGTGTTATAGTTGGTGAAGTCTGATTGTTCGATTAAAGTATGATGGTTCAATTAAAATCTGAGATGTCTATTTGAAGTAAAAATTGGGGTATACAGAGTGGATTAAAGTCCCAGTTAGAGGTTCTATGGGAGTTGTGGTTGTGTGTACACAGTTAGTTCGCGAGTTCCATCTGGACTTTCCACCCAACCCTTTCATCAGTCCATCCTATTATTGCGGGTGGATTTACCTTCTGGGCTTATGGGGTCAAGTAGCATACAAGCTTATACAGTAGGGCCTTACACCTATGTATATCACAACCTAACCTTCTAGTCCTTGGTTATTATCTTATTCGTCAGATTATGCATTGGCTTGTCGTGACTAATCCCTATGAAGTATATATTGTTGTATCCCTACTTTATTTGCTATTTTTGCTCAGTTGACCTATGATGCCTACTGGGTACCATATACCTGGTACTCACCTTTACATTTCTATATCTATTTCATAGTGCAGGTCCTAGCCCGAGCCAGCAGCGGTGATTCTTCATATGATAGCTATATTCAGAGACTAGTATTGTGCATTGGACGTCTGTAGATCCTTCCTATCTCCATCTGTATTTGTGGTTGTATTTTGTGACTTGAGATTCTTTTTGTATATTATTTTTGTTTTTTATATGTATATAGAGTTGTATTATAGCTAGTGTGTTGTATCTTGTCTACAGTAGTTCTACATAGGTAACTTTCAGGTCATGGAGGGGATGTTGATATTAGTTTTAAATAAACTATTTTGTTATGTTTGTTACTAGCTATTCCGGGATGGGTTTAGGCTTGTCTATTAGGGGTAAGGTTGGCGCCATCACGACTTGCAAGGTTAGGTCGTGACAAGTTGGTATCAGAGTTCTATGTTTATTGGTCTCACCTATACGAAACTATCGTCTAGTGGAGTCTTACGTATGGGTGCAGACACGTTCATGACTTATGTTTGGGAGGCTATAAAAGCATTAGAAATCTTACGATTGTATCAATTTGTGTTTTCATGTTGTTGGTCCTCTGGAATCTTATTTGGCTCACTCTTTTGTAGTTATGGCTTGTAAAGGTCGACACTAAGGAAGAGACAGGTATGTAGCGCCGACTCTGGATCGAGACCCTTCCCCAGGGCATATCGAGGAGCATCTGGAGGCCCCTATTCCCCCCTCCCCAGCCAGAGGGACCCACAACGGTACAACTTTCAGCCACACTTGTTATGACTCCAACACTTCAAACGGCTATGGTCAGTTATTTATAGCCTTAGAGAGTGGAGCGTCAGCTCCAGTTCCATTAGTGCAACCTCCAGCTCTCGCTCTAGTTGAGCATGCAGCCTCTACTGCCTATCCAAATATTGTAGAGGGCATCAAATCTTACGAGAATCAGCAGGTGCTAAGTTATTTTCTCTGATTAGGGCCTTTGAGATTTTCTAGAGCGATAGGGGAGGATGGTCACGAGTTTTTGATGACCTACCAGGAGAGACTACAGACCTTGAGATTATTGGAGAATAGAAGTGCAAATTTCACATCTTATCAATTTGATAGAGCTGCAAAACAACGTTGGTGTGCACATTTGGGTACCAAACTAGTGGGATCTCCACCATCTTGTGGACCGAGTTTGATGATGCATTTTTGGCTGAATTTGTTCTCCAGATTCTCAAAGATAGGCTCCGTGACCAGTTACCTAGGCTTGAGAAAGGATCGTTGACTGTGTCAGAGTATGAGGCTAGATTCCATGAGATCTCTAGGTGTGCTACTACCATATTGCCTACAAAAAGGGAGCAGATCCAATGTTTAGTCAAGGGTCTGCCGACTTAGCTATATATTGAGACACACTTATTGGTTACAACGAGATGGTCCTTTCTGGATATTGTGGATCACACTGATACTATTAAGAAGTTATATCGCGAGGCCCATGGGGGCAGAGAAAAATGAGCTTGGTATGAAGACCGTTATACAGAGACCCTGTATAGGTCCAGAAAGTGTTATGACAAATCTCAACAGAGGTTCAAGCTTGGTCAATCCAGTCGTCCTATTTAGGCTTTATTTCGTCCTTTGGAGAGTGATTGACGGTACTAAGGTACCTCCAGCCAGAGTGGTATGTTCTATTCTACTAGTCGGGGTCTGAGAAATAAAGATGTGGTGGCCTTAGACCAGGTCAAACCCTCTCGGGTAGCTAGCTAGGGATCCAGGAATTTTGGGATAGCCATTACAAGTCATGGTAGCCAAAGTCGATGTGATAGGTCATCTCTAGGCTACTATGGGTTTCGGCCACTAGACCATTTGTCTCAAGAGTATCATGTGCAGAGAGAGAGAGGTACTTAAACTCTCAGGGAGAGCCATCATCCCCACTCTTAACTGATAGAGGTAGAAGTTGGGACTAGGGCTAGTGGGGTGACCAACGTGGTACTGTATATGATCAGTAGGTACTGTATTAGCTTTGGAATATGAGTTTGGCCTATAACGACCTTTTGTTCTATTCTCGATGCTTTCGAGTGTATTTTGGTGCCCTCGATGAAAACTGAATAAAAATAAAATAAGGAAGTGGGACCCACATTTTAATCAAAATGACCTTTGATGGGAATTTTGACTACACCATTCAGTTCAAAATGTCATTTACAATCTATCACGACTTGAGGCTGGGGTCTAAGAGTGACATCGCAAATAGGAACCCGAGAGTCCCCAAACAAGCCTCATAGTAACCATATACATGTCATCAGTTTGAAAGCGCATAATTAAACAACAAGCATATATTTTCTAAAGGGAAAAGGGGTTTGGAATAAAACTGTGGGGATGTCATAGGGGTTGGGATTTGCATGGATTCACATAGCACATAAGAACTAAGGGACAGGTAAGTATGACTCATGCTATGGGGATAGAGAGGGGCATATGACTTTACACATCTCATAATAAGCATATCTCAATAACATAAGCATAACACAATATAGTCATAAGCATAGCCTCCATAAGCAACATACAACAAGTATAGCAAGATAGTACGTAGAGTTCACAAGATGTTTGACAATGCCTCTAACATATGGAATAGGATGAGGGCCAAGACATGTCCTGGGCTCACCCTAAAAGTAAGGACATAAAGCATCATAACAAAGTAGGTAGCTAGAAGATGGTTTGTCCTTGGATGATAGGACTCCCCACAAGAAACTCCTTGCTAATCAACTAGCCATCAAGGCATGGAAGGTGATAGTATCTGGTCCCTACATTGTTAGATCATATAGACAGAAGAGTATGCGTTAGTATGTTTGAATGTACCAAGTATGCAAACATGAAAATGCTCATGAACATGTAATCCTACAAATCAATATTAGATGACAAGGCACGTATATATATAGAAAGAAATATATAGGAAAGAGTATGATATGAATATGCCATGAAATCCATAAAGCATAATGTTAATATACTTCAACATATCGGGGATGTGACCTTAACAGACATATAAAAGCAAGTGAACTACAACTTGGAATTCCAATGTTCACCCTACACCAGAAGAAAGGGTGATCTACTTTCCAAAGGTAGACCTTACTCCTCCTTACGGGAACACCACCCATTTTATAGAAGTAACCTCTCCATACGGGAACACAAGCCATTTCAAAAAGGATTTCTATGCTCATCTACTCACCTTACGAGAACAACACCCTTTTTAGAGAAGTAACCTTACCTTACAGGAATAATACCCATTTCAAGAAGGATTTCCATAAACATATTATAATCATCCACAAGGGGATATAAACATGAACCTATGTTAGGCACATAGTTAATGAGAAAGAGTAAGGGCCCTTCGGGATAGCCCTCTCACCTATAATCCCATTTGGTTCTCAATCATTATCCCACAGGAATACATATATATATACATGCAATTAAAAGAGGGACAATTCTTTCAAATAAGTTTCTGCATACTTGGGCTTAAATGCCAAATCATACTTTTATATTATACTTCATGCATAGGAATAACTCATACATACTTGTGCATATTGGTGTAAACACCTAAAGTTTCTCAAAGATCCATATTATAGACATCATCACAATCTTGTCATACCCATACTTGTTCAAAATCATAGTCATAATCTCATTTGGGCTTAACCCAAATCATGTACTTCATAAAAACCAATGCTTATGAATGCAAATGCCATGAATGATGATGGAATAGCATCGGCGATTAGAACTCATAATAAGAAGAATCCATATGAAATCAATAGTTAAATTAACAATTAAAGCTTAAATAGCATTACCCATGCATAGATTCAAAGCTTAAAGGGGCATTCATAATTAGACCTTCGTAATACCAATGCAATTCATCATAATTGAACTTAAATCACGTTAAAATTGTCAAATAAGTACAAATGATGTTACCTAAGCAACACCTCCTTTTTGAATGTTAAAGCAGCCGTTGTCAAGTAATTTAACTTAACCAAGGTTAGGGTCGAACCCACATGGAATATGGTAGACTTTAGGATAATTCAATGCAATTCGAGAAGACTAAGCTACTTATTTCCCAAAAGGGGGGTTTATAATTTCATAAAAAAGTAAACCTATACTAGTGCAAGTGTTGTAGAATCAATAGAAGAAGTAACTAGGGTATTGCATTCCCCATGATTCCCTAACTCAGTATTATGAGATAGTCACAATCTTTTCTAGTGTGTAGCATGTAGAACGATAAGTTAAGTTTACCAAACCCTTTGATCCAGGTGAGAGGTAAATATCACTACGTCATTTGATCTATATCCATAGTGTGACATTACTAACCCTTACATATTGTTCTAGTACAACCTCCCCTTGATCTAGTTTGGTTGATTAGATGAGAAAACATCAATCGAATCTTGTTAATTATTCTCTTTT
>JBCEWC010004429.1:0-27365 GCA_038996855.1 Solanum aculeatissimum | reverse complement strand
AAGTATGAATAAAGAAAAAAAGAAAAGAAACTTACTTGCTTCAAAAATCGAAAAATTTGATAAAGACTAAAGGAAATAGAATAACGAAAAGCATAAAAAAAAAAAAAGGTCATCCGGAAACAAAAATTTGAGAACGATTTTTAGAAGAGAAAGGAAGTGAAGAAGACACAATGGAAAAGGTGGGGTGGTGGGGTAAGGGCTGATTTTTCTTTTTTTTTAATGACAAACGCTAGTGAAGTAAAAAAAGGCACCTTTTCAGAAAAAAGAAAAAGAAAAATGTCATTTACCATGGAATAAGAGCTTAGAGAGCTTTTAACAGCTCTCACGCTCCACTTTTGCGTGCAACTCACACACGATGCCAACTAGGACAAAAATGTTTATAGGGTCTAAATTATGGATGGTTGAGGTATCTATTTGGAACTTATTTTAGTTTAGGTGTCTAAATAAATAATGCAGACAAGTTTAGGTGTCTATCGATGACTTAAGCCTTAAATTTTTAAAGAATGTAATTATGGTTAAGATGGTACTTCCTTCATTCCAACCTTCTAAGAAAAAATTAATTAGAAGTATTATTTAATTGGTATATTTTTAATAATTAATTAAATTTATATATATATATATATCTGTGTGTGTTTTAATAATTAATTAAATTTATATATATATATATATATATATCTGTGTGTGTGTGTGCGCGCGCGCGCGTGCGTGCGTGGGTGTGTGGGTGCGTGTGTGTGTGGGTGCGTGTGTGTGTGCGTGTGTGTGCGCGTGTGTGTGCGTGTGTGTGTGTGTGTTAGAATTCAATTAAAAAAAATATAATAAAAAATCAACTAATTGAATTTATATATGAAGAAAGAAGTAAAATAATTTTTTTTATTGGAGGTGAAAAGAGTTAATCGACCTTCATTCATCTCTATTTTTATCACCTCCAAATAAACACTACTACTCAAATTAAAATATGAATCTATTAAGTTAATCAAAAATTTTATCTAAAAATACTATAAAATTAATTTGGGTGCTCTCAATTTCTCTTTATCATTGATTTAGAACGGATGAACCGCCGACAAATTTTCATTCTTCTTTCCTCTTGTATTAGTCTCTCTATATCATTCTCTATGATGTATCATGAATGAAAAATATTTTTTTAAAAAAAATTGATAGCGTGGAAATGGATCAAAAGAAGAAGAAAGTTGAATTCTATGAAAGATATGTTTGGGGAAGAAGAAGAAGAAAAGGGAAAGGGGGTTGGGTAGTGTGGGTCAAGTGAAATAATTTATTATTTTTTGTAAAAATCAAAATATGTATTTGAAATTATTTTAAATATTTCATTTTTTCTATAATTTTAGCCCAGAGCTACATGTCATTTTTTAATTAGATATTTTTTTGTGTCATGGTGAGTGCAACACACACTTTTAATTTTTTCTGTTGATTATTAAAAAGTGTCTAATAGGAACGACTTTTAAATAACTAAAAGTGTTCAATAGATACCAGTCCTAGTTGGATGTCTAAGTGAAAAATACAGATAAGTTTAAATATCTATGGATGACTTAAGCTTATTTTTAATATACTTGACAACTATATTTGAGACGGAAGGAGCATTTAGACGTGCTTGTCTTAGCGCGTGAATCCTCAACGTTTTTTCGTTTCTTTTTAATTAATCAGTAGAATCTCCACGTAGATAGACGATCCCGTTTAGTTTAAAGATAAAAAACCTTTTCAACATTAGAAAATGACTTCCTAGTCTCTAATTACCCTTTTATTTTTATAAAATAGCATTAGAAAATGACTTTCAACTATTTTTACTTGTGTACTACATTAAAAATAAATATTCAATATTATCTATTCATTTATGTTTATTTTATTTTTGCCATTACATATTTTCTTTGTCCTATTTTATGTGATATTTTTTTACTTGACATGATGTTTAAGAAAAAAGTGTCACGTAGAATGAGTATCATTTAATGTCTAATACATTTCTCAAAGCATTTAAATTTAGTACATTCAGAAAGTAATACTCCCTCCGTTCACAATTAGATGTCAAATTTTGACATGACACACCTATTAAGAAAACAATGATTAATGTAGCAAGATTACCATTTTACCCTTATTAATTTGTAGGACTATTTTTTTTAATTAAATTTTTTTTATAGGATTATTCTTTTAATTATTTTTTTTCATATAAACTTAATTGAATTGGGGTATGTTAATGCATTATGTCATTTTCTAGGTCTCTAGGTACTCTAAAGATGACTTATTCATTCAATATTTTCAAAAAGTTCAATATTTTCAAAAAATCTAACTTGATAAATAAATTAGGGGTAGAATAGAAAAAAAATATTTGTCTTATCTTGGATTCTCAAAATTGATAAGTAAAAATGAAAAACAAATTAGAGATTTTTTGACAGGTAATTGTGAACGAAAGGAGTATTAACCTTATTAATCATTATTTCTTAATATGTGTGATAAGTCATTAGTGGACAATTATTACTGCAAACAAAGAGAGTAACAACTCAATAATTATCGAGGCTTTTAGTTTTACTCCTTCTGTCAATCTTTACTTGGTCCTTATTGATTTGACATAGGGATTAAGAAATAGTAAATAATATAGGTAATTTTACCAAATCACCCTTTGAATATAATTAATACAATGTATTGAAAAATGTAATAAGAAAATAACTATAATTAATGACAAGGATAAATTAGGAACTAAATGTAAAATTATCTCTTGATTTTATAAATTGGACAAGTATTGTTGGACATCTTAAAATAGTATAGAGGCCAAGTAAAGATGGACGGAGGGAGTATATTATATTGCTCAGTTTGGTCAAGCTTTTGATGATAAAATTATTGTTTTTGAATTGTGGCAAAAAGTTATTGTGCAAATTTTGAGCTTTTAATCACAAATTAAAAAAAGAAATTTCTTCTAAAAATAAGTGTTTAAATATTTTTTAGGACAATAAAAGAAATTTATATTGAAGTTACAAAATTGTAAGAAAAGCACTTGATAAATAATTTAGTGGATAAGTGCTATTGATAAGAATTCTTTCTCAAAATAAATTTATTTTGATAACTTGCAGATGTCTCAAATAAAATAAAGTTGGAAAAGTCCTTTCACGGTTGCACTATCACCCAATCTCATTAACTTTAAATATATAACAGGATTAACCATTAAAATTAAAATTCAATGATAGAGTGAAAATCACTTATATTCAAATGAAGAAAATGTTAAGCAAATTAGTATGAGGTTGATTTTGGTGCATATGCCCATGCTTACTGTAGACATCGAAATTTAGTAGCACTTTATAAGATGAGTTCTATTTTAGTTAGGGTTTCTTGGAGGCTATTATACCTTTAAACCCTAATTAATGCCTATATAAAATGTACTATATTTCTTTGAAAAGACATCTCAAATATCTCACAAATTCATGGGATGTTCATAAAGAGATCAAAATCTCAAATATTTCAGAGATAAAAAAGATCTCAAATATCCCATAAATTCTGGGGATATTTATCAAGAGATCAAAATATGTCTAAGTAGGTCAAAATTATCCCACTAACGGTCCTTGAATGATCATCTTGTGAGAGAAGAATCAAGAATCACAGAAAAATCTTGTGAGAGAAGAATCAAGGGAGGAACAAATTTGTACCCACATCGTTTATCAATAAAATTTTATTTCTTCATATTTTATTTGTGATTGAAATTTATTTTCCATCACTTTAAAATTTGTTGCAAACACCTACAAATTAAATAAACAATATTAGAATAAAAAGTAGATTATTTAAAGAATATTCTAAAAAATTACTACTAGAAAATAGGAAATAAATATGGACATAATTTTATAGCTTAACAACAAAATTTTCATACTAATTTCATTGAGTCGTGGATTATTAGAAAATTTAATCAGCTTGGAGCATTTTAGCGCGACAAATTAACTAAAAATTATTGATAAATTTCATAACTAATTCCATATTTTCTTATAGCATGCGACGTGCGTCATATCTAATAAACTCTAGTTCATTACTCTCATTTTATATAAATGTTTTTGATCAAGCACAAAGTTTAAAAAGAAAGAGAAAGACTTTTAAAATATAATAATAAAAAATTTAATGTTAAATTATTACGTCTTATATATCATTCGAGCACCATATAAAGGAGTGTATATATTTTTTTTTGTTGTTGTTCATTTGATTTTCGGAGCTCACATTCTGCCAAGAATTTTTTCATACACAGAACTTAAATCTGAAACATTTGATTAAGAGAGAAGCAGCCCCACTGCATCATATCCTTAGGTGGTGATTTGAAATAGTTAAAAACCAACTTGAATGTTTGATCTTTTTGGTACTCACATTTGTTTAAAGCATGTGGGTGTAACGTGCAACTTGCAAGTAAGAAAAGTTGTTTAGAAAATAAATAGGCCCATATTTGACATTGTGTGGATAATATGGGTACATGCCCCCACCCCTCCCCCCAAAAGAAAAAAAAATAAAAATATGGCCATTGAAATAGAGAAATAATAATCAGTATTGAGTTTGTTTATTAAATTTAAACTCCAGCACATTTAACTTCTCTGCTCTTCTTAAATCTTAATTAATCATAATATTAAGTTGAAAATGTGAATCATTAAACTATACTTTAAATTACTACAAAAAAATAGACTAGACAAATCCCCACCAATGTAAGAAGGGAGTTGTATTTATACTAATTAATCTTTATAGATTAGACGGCACCACCATCCATTAGTGTATCCAATCTCCCCCTTAATAAAGTGGGGAATCAAAGATGTACACCATTTACCAAAGCTAATTAAAAAGGAAAAAAGAAGTTTAATTTTCTAATTTGATTTGTTTTTCTAAGCTTAGTGTAAAAAAAAGAAGCTTGGAAATACGTTTATTTCTTGTCCTTTTCTATTATCTTATTCTTTAAAAAAAGTATACAAATGTAATATAAAGTTGATTGGTGACTAAGGTGTGTGGTCCAAATACACCACAAACTATTATAGGATGCCGTGTACAATTCAAACAAAATCTAATCTTCTTAATGTTGTTAATTAAACAAAGCAATTGCTTCATATTCAACTTTATGATTTTTAATTTTTAAACTTTTTATTCAATATATTCTATTCCGTGGTAGAGATTGTAACTTTTCATAAATTTTTCATTTGACACTCAATGATGGAACCTTATTTCTTTTTTGTAGAAAATTTTAAATAAATAAATATTAGGTATATATGTCTCGTTATTTTAAAGAAACTCAAGTTCATCATTGTATAATTTACATTGGTTCAATAATATAACTCTTTGTTTATCCTTGACATTCAAAAGGAAGGCATGGCGAATGGAAAGCGGGGAAAACTCAAGGACACCTTATAATTCAAATAATTTTAAATTAGTTGAGAAGTTCAAAATTCTCCAAAAGAATACTTTGTAATTTTAATATAGGAGTATTAAATCTTACAAAATGATTTGAGGAATGAAGAATAAATATTAAGAGTAAAATATATGTTTTGATATATTAAAAATAACAAATAAAGTAAAGTATGAGAAAAAATTTGTTTGAATAATTCAACAATTAGGTTCGACTTTCTTCACATTTTACCCTCTATGAATATGAATAAAAGAAAGCATCTTGCAAGAATACCAACTTTCGTCATTTGACAACTAAATTGACTATGCGCCCAAGTAACTGAAACAAACCCTTACCCGCATGAATTGTGTTTTAGCAGTGAAACTATTTTATTCTTGACCAAAACATTTCGAGTTTAAGTTTTGAATACAAAGTAAATCTTGTTGGAAGTGGTGACATAGTTACACATAGCCTAGGCCATAGGGTAGTCAATCGGACGTTCTTCTTTGAAAAATTATATATTCTGTATATAGAAAATAGTACTATTTTCGTTTGAAAAAGAATGATCTAGTTTGAGTTGGCACGGAGTTTTTGAAAAAGAAGAATACTTTTCAACTTCTAGTCCTAAATTAAAATTATATTAAATGTATCAAAATACTCTTTAATTTTCTAGCTTTAAACATGTCATGTGAAAAATTAAAACTAAAATTAAAATTTTACCAAAAAAAGAAATGAATCTTTCTTTTTTAAACAAAGCAAAAAAGGAAAATAGGTAAAAAAATAAATAAATGGAGGAAGTACACAATATATCAGTCAAAAATTATTTTTCATACATGTATATTAAATATTGAACACCCTTAAGGGTCATTTGGTACAAATATCAATAACCTAAGAATTAGTAATGCAGGGATTAGTAACGCAGGGATTAACAATGCAGAAATTATTTTTTATCAAATGTTTGGTTCATTGTTTGTCACCTAACCTTGTGGTTGATTTAAAATTTTACACAAAACTTCTTTTCAATTATATCTTTGAATTATTATGAGATATTCTATTTCATGTAATTGGGTCAAGGTAGATAATTGTCAGAGATTTTTTTTTGTAGCCTTCTAATTAGCTTGGAGAAGAATAAATTTGTTGTCATGTTTGCTACTTTCTCACTACTTGAATTATTTGAAGATAAATAATTGTCATCTTAATAAATTGGTTATTCACAAAACATCAATTTTTAATTTAATAAATATAGAATATCTACTTTTAAAATTGAAAAGATCATAAATAATAATAAGATCGAATAAACCATCTACATTTACACATAAAATTTGCAAAATTTAGTTTTAAATGGAGTTAACATCTTAAATCACTCAACTTTGAGAATTTATCTAGAAAATTTATTGAGCTTTATTTTGTATAATAAAATCACTCAATAAGATCTTTGTATCAACTAAGTTAATTATCAAAATAAAATTTTGACATGTCTATTTAATTTTTTTATATTATGTAAATATAAATCCATAAATAAATAAAATTTTAAAATTTAATATGACAAAAAAATTATTTTATATTATGTAAATATGAACCAAAAAAATAATAATTAAGTTAATTTATTTAAATAAATTTACTAGTAGAAAACTACAAATATAAAACATAGCATTAAAAAAATGATTAAAAGAATTTGAAGGAATTGAGGACTAATTTGATCATTTAGGGGGCTTATTCAAGAATTGTTAAACCTTGGATTAGCTATCCCTCCATTTTCGAGGGATAAAATAAATCCTTAGACGAAGATATAGCTAATTGGAATACTGAATAAAAAATAAATCAAAAGAAAGTCCAAAACAGGAGGGATTCTCTTCATAATTTTAATTAGTAAAATATTCAAAGCTTCAATATATTGTTTCACACCAAATACTTACTGGACCATCAATTTAAAATGTTGACTAATTTATTCGAATATGAAATTGAAAGCTATTTTGATTTTTTTTTACAAAGTTTCATACGTTAGGACACGTGTCAGTGTGTCAACTGGGAATAGGCTGTAGATGTGATTTTACCAACCAAGTTGTGAATTAGTTTGGTAGCCGATTAGACTTATCAATACATTATTATTTTATATAAAAATTAGTCATGCAAAATTTAATTTTTTAGATATCAATTATTTATTTTTATTTTGCATAAAAATAAATTCTCTAATTGAATTCTGCTTTTTTAATACGAAATTTTGATGAATGGCATTTTACAAATTCATATTTCTATTTGAACACATTATTTTTAAAACAGTAAAACTTCTACAAACAGCATACACAAATTCATAATTTTAAGGACTTCAGTTAATTTTGTGTTACAGAAATTTAGAGTATTAAAATCATTGAGTTGAGCACGAAAGAGTCAAAATTTGGATTTATATTTTTTTTAAAAACATTTCTTATAAGTCATAATAATTAAAGTTATTAAAAATAAATAGCTTTAAATTGTTGAATAGTTATAAGGGGTTTGCGATTTAATCAAATTTTTAAAAGAATATTATTATTTATCAGTGTTGAGTAAACCATTTTCAAATAATTTTGTACTTTTTTGGGTTAGGTTATCAGCTTGGTCTTGAATTTTATGATTTTAATTAATAATTAAATAAAATTATATTTTAATTATTATTTCACTCCTAATTATGTAACAGTAATGTTATTATCAATCTTATTTTCTAAATTTTAATATTACTTTCAATCGTAGGTAACATAAACTAGTCTCTCTACTTCTCAATTATTATACTTTCTCTTTTATTATCATAAATTAATATTATCTTCTCTTCTCAATTTTAAATTTGATTGTGACAAAAATATATAATTAATGTTATTTTCATAATTTAGTCCATGAGTATTTAGAAAAAAATAAAAAAAAATTGTCTGAAGCAAAAATAATATATGTAGGAATTTGAGGTCCAATCTTCTTCTTGTTACAATTTTTATTTTATAAATATCATATATACAGAATTATATAAAAAAATTGTTCAATCAAACTTTTAAAAATACAAAATTCATTAATTAAAGATAAATAATAAATATTTTATTAATTTAATATTTCATAAATTAAAAATTAATAAATTACATTAATAATCAAATCGAATTAAAAAAAAGATAGAGGGATTAAAGTGTAATTGTCCTTTGGGGTTTGACAAAAGGCGTCTCTATAAACTGTTGTATTCAGGTGATCAAACATCTGTCTCACGCGCTGCATTCTCCACACCCCCACTCACTTTTCTCTCATTTTTCTATTTATTAAAAAATTAATTGGAATTCCTTTTTGGTAGGAAAAAAAGTTGGAATCTTTCTTTCATGGTAGTTTTGTCATTTCTTGTAAAATTTATTTTCCCTCTAAATTTGAATTAGGGATGGGCAAAAAAATCAAAAAATTAAATTGAATCAAACTAATTTGATTTTTTGATATCAATTTTTTTATTCTATTTCGATTCTTTTTTTCAAAAACTTCGATTTGATTCTTGGTGTAAAGGTCTCGAAATCGCGGTGCACCAAAAAATCAAAATTTTATTATGCAATATATTTTGAAATGATTTGGACTGTCGGCTGGTGGTGGTGGTGGATGTTGGCGGCTGCTGGCTGTTGCAGGCTGCAAGTACAAAGTGTAATGAAATTGCACTTCAAGGCAACAAAACTGCATTGCAAAGTGTAAACTGAAATCGTTTTTATTTTATTTTTAATTACCACCAAAAAATTATTTTAAAAACAGCGAAATAAACTGAATTGAAATTGAAAAAATTGAACCGAACCGATCTAGTTTGGTGAGGAGTATGGTGCTCATTTTTAAAAAATCGAACATCGAATAATTGAATCAAACTTTAACAACATCGAACCGAAGAACCGAACGCCCACCCCTAATTTGAACAAGAAATTGATCACTAAGGAGGTATTAATAACTTAATCAATTGGCTATTTGATTTTTATCATGTGAGATTTTAATTTGTTTGTGGAATATGAAAGAAAAAACTCTATTACGCTAAAACATTGTATGAAATATATCGGTCAAAAATTATTTTTCATATATATATATTTAAAGTTTAGAGATCTTTAATAAAATTTCTGATGTCATCACCAGAAATCCCTTGATATAAGAGTTTATGTTATTTATTATTTTTCCGTTCACTTTTAGTTGTCAAATTTTAATTCAACACACTTATGAAAAAAATAATTATTGGTATAATAAGTTTACCATTTTATCCCTATTAATTAATTGATAAGGTCCACTCACTAACTCAATGACAATAAATCGAGAATATAATAGGATAATAATTTTTGTCCTATCTTGATTTGTCAAAAATGATAAGTAAAAATAATAACAACTAAAAGTGAACGGAGGACGTACTAGTATATTATTTATAATCCATGTATTAAAATTGACATTATTATTATTTTTTTGTTTTTAAAAAGAATATCTTTTGTTTTTTAATAATTTTTTATATGACATATTTAGGATCACAATATTAAAATAAATTTTAATATTTTTATAATTTAAAACTACGAGATTTGATTTAAAAAAAATATATATATCAAGTTAAAATCAAATAAATAAATTAAAATGAGAGAATAATATTTAGTACAGCTTTTTAGTTGCTTTATATATTCAACACATATAATGTTGGAATCATCTTACAATTCCTTATAAGTTATAAATAATAAGATAAAATAATATTTTGATGTATATTAATATTTTGTTCAAATTTATTTCTGTGAAGCAATTTGATTGGATGCCTAATTTAAGAAATATGAGAAAGATTTTGTAATGATTCAAACCTATACTTAAAGAACCATAAATTTTTATATAGCTGAGTACACCATGTGGACTTTTGTCAAGTGAAACTCAATATAAATAAAATATTAAATAGTCATTTGGCAGAGTGTATTGAAAAAAAATAATATATGTATTAATTCTTTATATTAGTAATATCTTATTTTGTATATTTTTTTATATTATGTATAATTAATGTTAATTTTATTGTATATTAGGGCGTGTATTATTAATACAATGAATTTTTAGGTATTAGTAATGCAAATGTTTTAATGCATGCATTAGCATAGTTAAAAGACCCGAGTTTTGGGCTAAAATCATCATTAAAGTATAACTCAAATTTATGTTATATCCTTATGTTTTAACTGTGAATAAAAAACATATTTTAACTATCTCAAACTTTACAATAAACATCCTTATGTTAACTTTCGTTAAAAAAAACTAACAACTAAAATAAACACATGTGCCAAATATGTGACTTTTTCACCAAAAGGAGAACTTTTGGGTTAAAATCATCCCTGCCCAGAGTCATGCCCAACACAATCACGAATCAGCTGAACTGTGTCACTAATAAATTCATATGGTCCTCGATCACATATCATGAAATAAGCTTTTTAAACATTTGATTCCTGACGATAGAACACAATTTACAATTATTAGAAAATAGCTTCCTAGAGAAATTAAGTTACACTAGAATTTCCAGTTGATCACTCTAAAAAATTTATATATGATGAGTAACCTCTGGTTTAGATTGCTAAAATTCTAGGTTCTTTAGGATGACAACAGAGGTTTCATGTTATCTACATCGTCGCTCTCTGGAAGACAATCCATTAATAAGCTTGCATTGATATGAAGCAAAGTGATGGGAGAAACTGTGAATTTGAATATGGATATGTAAGGATGTGTTTATTTTAGCTGTTAGTTTTTTTTTTTTAACAAAAATTAACATAAGGATGTTTATTGCAGAGTTTGGGATAATTAAAGGATGATTTTTGTTCACAATTAAAGCATAAGGATGTAACCTAAGTTTGAGTTATACTGTATGGATGATTTTAGTCCAAACCATTACTCCTTAAAATATTTTTTTTACATCTTTTTCACCATAATTGTGAAGGGTATCTTTATAAATAAAATTTTTAATGTAACACATGTTATTTTTAATACACCAAACCAAACAATGCATTATAAGAGTCTATCTATAATTAATGCAAACATTACTAATACAAGCATTAGAGGGAAGTGATTAGACAGAATATGACGCAACTTCATATCACCGAGTACATGACCTTAAATAGAAAGGAATGAAAGTCGCGTATTAAGATAGACGACTAGTAGGCTAGTAGGGGTAGGATAATGTCTTGCCTTGTGATAAATAGGATTACAGGATTAATCATATCATTATATATTATGTTATTATTGATCGTCCTTTTATTTTGTTATTTGTATTGTATTTATGAGTTTCACTCTAGTATTACAGTAGATTTATCAAACAAATAAATATATTTTAATGAATTGATATCATATAAATTACTCGTCCTTGAAACTCTAATGAAGTCTCTCTTCATTAGAATGATAAAGCTAGTGACATGCATGTTAAAACATGATAGCTACTTGACTTGTACCCTCTACCTATTTTATACTTTAATCTGATTACTGATTTGACCACTCCCCTTCTTTTTCAATAAACTAATTAAACGTTATTATTCAAAATATCCACTCTAATTACTTCCACTCACCTCAGTAATTTCAAAACAACCTCTTTCTATTACCACTATATACACATGGGACCAATAAAAAATCACATAGAATTAAATAAAATACTCATTTCTTTCAATTTACATAGTTTATTTTCCACTTTATTCAATTTTAGAAAAAAATATTTTTTTACATTGAATAATAATTTAATTTTAAAATATTTATTTTAGATCATAAATTTTAAATATTTTATTTGAAAAATTGTGTTAAATCAAACTTTATCACTCTCTATTTTGTTCTAAGTGATGACTTTTTCTTTTAGGTTCGTCCCTAGAAATAATAGGAGTATTATTTTACTATAAGTAAAAATTTCTAATTTATGACTATATAAATATTAAAAAATAATTTATTTATTTAAAAATATCACATCAAATTAAAGCAAAAATATATAAATTGGAAGGGTGGAAATAGTGTAATTTGAAAACACAACGCCCCTCTTTTTTTGGTTTTTGTTATTCTTTTGGGGAGATTTTAAAATAGGTTTTGTTAAAATTTAGTGTTGGAACCTTGGACATGATTAATTAACAACTTTGTCAGTTACACTGACTACTTAAACATCATTCCAGATTCTCAGTTTCTTTGCCTTTCTACGCCGCGTGCTGAACACGCTCTTCGGAGGCGCGCGTGTTTACTGCGTCCTTATCTGGCCCCATATCCAAGGACCTTTGAAAGATCAGTGAAGAGGCCGTACATCTACATCTAAATCCGACCGTCCATCGCGTATAGGAAGAAATGAATCAGAAATTGGACGGCTGAGATGAAGAGAATAGCACCAAACACAAGGAATTTCAAATTAAATAAGGCACACAAGAAACCACAAAACTACCCAACTTATAATCATGACAAGAATCAACCAAATACGAAGCTGCCCCTTCTCTCTCTTTCTCTTTCTCTCTATTAAGGAAATTACCTTTTCCCTGTAATGCAGAATTTTCATAAAGATCCAAACTTTTTGAAATTGTTTTGAGGCTTCTTTTGCAGATCAAAAAGCCCATTTGGCCGGAATTTTTCAAAGATGTCATCAGGTTTCTCCGGCGACTTCTACGGTGCCGGTGGGATCAACAATGGAAGATCCACCATGAACAACAACAACAACAACAACTTACTGAGGCCTCAAGCTCAAGTTCAACTTCCGTACTCTTCACCGCTTTCTGGAATTTTACCCGACCCGGTTACCCAGATCGTTCAAGGAAGACCCAATTTGATGGGGAAGCGATCTCTTGCGGAGTTTCAACAACAGCAGCAATTGCAATTTCTACAACAGCAGCAGCAGCAGCAAAAACAACAGCAAATGATACTACTTCAACAACAACAAGGACTTGGGTTTTACCTCCGCAACGTGAAGCCCAGAAATTACCAGCAGTCTTCTCCTATGTCACCTCTCTCCCCTGTAGATTTTTCTGTTGCCGCCGCTGCTGCTGCTTCAATTTCATCTGAATTCTCTTCGAATTCGAATGCTTCCACCATGATGAACACGCGCCACCCTCTCTCTGCTCTGCACCAACTCCGGTCACAGCCTGCTAATATTAATGGGTTTTTATCTCCAGGTATTCAGAATTATTCTACAGGGGTTTCGTCTCTAAATCCGGTACAAAACAGAGCAAACATTGCAGTACAGGAATTGCTGTCGCAGGAATCGGACAAAAAGATGATGAATTGTCTTCAAGAGCTCGAGAAACAGCTCCTAGACGACAACGACGAAGAGGAAGGCGATACAATTTCAGTCGTCACCAACAACGAATGGTCGGAGACAATACAGAATCTCATTAGCCCCTGTCAAAATCAGAACCAGAACCAAATTCAGAAACTGGCTTCACTATCTCCATCCTCGTCGACTTCTTCATGTGCTTCTTCAACAGAATCTCCGCCAATATCTTGTCCTAAACAGTCTATAATTGAAGCTGCTACAGCAATATCTGAAGGGAAAACCGACGTTGCAGTGGAGATCCTCACGCGCCTATCACAAGTTGCCAACGTCAGAGGTTCCTCCGACCAGCGGCTAACGGCATACATGGTTACCGCTTTACGGTCGCGCGTGAACCCCAGCGATTACCCCCCGCCGGTGCTTGAGTTACACAGCAGAGAACATACAGA
Organism: Solanum aculeatissimum; assembly: GCA_038996855.1. NCBI lineage: Eukaryota > Viridiplantae > Streptophyta > Magnoliopsida > Solanales > Solanaceae > Solanum > Solanum aculeatissimum. Next base: position 13,378 of record JBCEWC010004429.1, on the reverse strand, counting down.
TACTACTCATAATCTATACGAGGTTTCCCCCTGTTTCAAGCTGGGTTTCATGGCTGCGAATCTAGCAATTCTTGAAGCTGTTTCTGACCACCCTTTTAACAAGCTTCACGTCATTGATTTTGACATCGGCCAAGGCGGACAGTACTTGCATTTACTACATGCACTGGCTGCCAAGAAATCAGACAAGCCAGCCGTTTTAAAAATCACGGCTTTCACAGAACAACCAGGCGGAGTTGACGAGAGGGTCAATTCCATCGGCGCGGAGCTTAAAGCCGTCGCTAATCAAGTCGGAGTCTGCTTATATTTCAACATAACGGCCTGCAAGGTGGCCGATTTGAGCCGGGAAAAATTGGGGATTGACACCGAGGACGCATTAGCAGTGAATTTCGCATTCAAATTGTACAGATTACCCGACGAGAGCGTGACGACGGAGAATCTCCGGGACGATCTTCTCCGGCGGGTGAAAGGGTTATCGCCGAAGGTGGTAACGTTGGTGGAGCAAGAAATGAACGGCAACACGGCGCCGTTTCTTGCGCGCGTGAACGAAGCGTGTGGTCATTACGGTGCGATATTCGACTCGCTGGATGCGACGGTGTCAAGGGATAGCGTGGAGCGAGTCCGGATCGAAGAGGGACTGAGTCGGAAAATGTGGAACTCGGTAGCGTGCGAAGGGAGGGACCGTGTGGAAAGATGCGAGGTGTTCGGGAAGTGGAGGGCCCGTATGAGCATGGCCGGGTTCGGGCCTCGGGCCATTAGTCAAGTGGTGGGGAACAGTTTGCGTTCGAAGCTGAATTCGGGTACACGTGGCAACCCGGGCTTCACGGTGAATGAACAAAGTGGAGGTATCTGCTTTGGGTGGATGGGACGAACTCTGACCGTCGCATCCGCTTGGCGTTAACTTGGTTGTTATTCTCTAATTACTATTATTATTAAACAGGGAAAAAAGTATTAGCTTATTAATGATTTGCTGGCTTTGGTTGGTTATTATATTTAGATTCCCTTTTGTAAATATATTGTTTGGCAGAATGCGGACTTGTGTTTTTATTAAACCAATGGCTTTCGACTTATTACATTTATTAATGAATGAATTTTATTTTCCGTATTGTAACTAATTGAGCATGTAGGGAGGTTCACGTGTAACAATTGTTTATCACTTACGCATTCAATAATTAGGTGCCAATATACCAAATTCACAATCAACCAAAACCTCTTTCATGTGAACTAGTCTTGCTTCATCTTTCTCCTTAACATTTTTAATTATGCCTAACTAATTTTTCTTTCAGTATTATGATCGAACTCACTATTTTTAGGCTCATAACATTATTGTATATATTAGTGACAATGTATAAATATGATTTTCCTTCTAAACAAATTAATTAATATACATTGGTGATGTAATATTAATGTGTTTTATCATGTTGTATGTTATATCTTTAGGTTATTAATTAATTGATTTTTATAGCTTATTTAACTTTTCATTAATTGATACTATATGTGCGCGCATGTGTATGTATTTTTTAATTCCATTATTTCTGAATATTGCTCATCACTCGTGTGTATGTTAATTCCGTGCTCTTGCTCCATATACATTTTCATAAAAACTGTCCAAATATAACATATTTCCTTACATAAAGAGGATGAAGAATACTCACGATATTTAATTAAAAATCAAATGTATTTAGTGAAATATCACAAAACTAAATGAGAATTTACCAATAACGATAATTCTGAAAGTGTTATCCATATACTTTTTTGATTTGACGAGTTACTTATCTCATTATTCATTTAAAATGAACTATACTTTTTAGATAATCTGTCATGTAAAATATTACTATTATTAGAATAAGCAAAATTTATTTATTTTGTTATTAAATATCCCACCTGACAAATTTAACCATAAAAAATTTAATGGGATGATTTTAATATTATTTCATCTTTAATTAAAAAATTTCTTTTTAATAAATTTTACATAATATAAATCTGAATTAATTCAAATTTAATCTTTTTTAAATAAAATATCATGTGAGAAACCAAAAGGCAAATTATGATATTAAAAGAAGTAAAAGTAATCAAAGAAAAAAGTCCACGCTCTTTTACCACCTTAAGAGTTAAGCTCAAGAAAAGTGTATGTGCTGGTTTATTTTTTTATTTGTTTAATTTATATTGAAATCTTTTTTCTTTTCCAACTTTCCTTGGTGAGTTTTGAATTCATAATTTATAGGAAGTTATTTGATTTTTTGTTTATTTTATAGATCTAGAGAAATCTAGGGTTACATTAGGGGGAGATCTAGTTGATGTGCAAGAAAAGAAAAAAGTATGTATGGACTAATGGAATCCACGAGGCAAAGCAGAAAAATAATTTATATGTGGTGAAAATATGAGGGAAATTAAGGACACCACATAGACAAAGTTAGGGTTGGGTATAAGTTGAAGAGGACATAACACAAATATGGAGTGGGGTCCCTCACCCCATATAAATTAGGTTTTGTATTAAACAAATATTCATGACATAAATAGCTCTGTCAAATTATTATAAAACTTCCAACCAACACTGCCAAAGCCTAATTCCTTTACCACAGACTTGGAATATGATATTTAAGTCTCTTTTACAAAAGTTAGGTTTTTACATTTTGTAATTCATTTATTTCCAACATTTCATAAACTCTCTCCATTTCCCAATATGTGAATTTTTTAGCCTTCAATTTTGGTCTAAAAATATAAGCATCATTTAAATAGAAGAAATGAATTAAACTTCTAAAAAGCCTTTCTCAATACCCGGATAAGGATGGGAAGAGAAGATTCAGAATACTATGTACACTAAGGGGTCGTTTAATTGGCAACATGTTATTATATGATAATTAATTTCGGGTTAAATTAATCTGGGATATGTCATCCCACCATATATATGGGATAACTTATCCCATCACTAAGGCAAAAATGGTGGGATCAATAGTCCAAAGATTACCTTATACCTCCAACTAAGCATGAGATAAAATAATCCTACATTTTCTCTCGGGATTATTATAACTTACACCTTACAGCCAACGACCCCTAAGGATTAATATCTTCACTCATTTTTATTAAATTGTTTTGGCAATTAATGGATGAATCGACATGCCATATAGGAGAGAAGGTGCCACATGTCATGATGTATGTCATTTGCAGATGACATAACATTGATTGATAAGACACCATAGAGTTAATAATAGGTTAATTACAAATTTGGAGGCAAATCCTAAAATCTAAAAGATTCAAATTGAGATTGACACTGATATAACACATCGTATTGGAGAGATAGATATAATGGAAGATCGCCTTTGATCATGTCTTGTGTGATAAGAATGTGAACATCAAAACTTAGATATAAATGTAAGTTTTATAAAGAGGTTAATTGATCAACTATGTTGTATGAGATAGAATATTGTCAGTCAAGAACTCACACATCCAAAGATGAAAGGAGCAAAAATGAGGATTTAAGATGGATGTGTATGCATACTAGGAGAGATAAGATTAGGAATGAAGAAATTTAGAACAAGGTGGAGTGACTTTTATAATTGACAAGATGAAGAAAGTGTATCTGAGACAGTATGTGTATGTACGAAGAGGAGATGCACAAATGCCTCAGTAAGGAGGTGTGAGTGGTCGATCATCGTGGTCTTCAGTAGATGTAACAACTTATGGAGGTCCAGAATTATGATAAAAGGTTAGCAGGATAGTCGAGTGTCGTCTAGCTTTTCTTCTCAATATTATTATTACTACTCTCCAATAATCATTATCCTCTAATCTTTATTATTACATATATTTTTTTGCTTAAGTTATTGTATTATAATTTGTTGTTGCTAATATTCTTTTCTCCATTATTTTTAATCATGACTTCTTCATTATTATTGTATTCTTATTAATTTTCATACACACTTTAACATCCTTTTTTGAATTGAGAGTCTATAAAAAACAGTCTCTCAAAACTCTCAAGATAAAGTTAAGATCTTCGTGCATACGACGATCTTTTTGAGTTTCACTTGTGAAGTTATACTTGATCTAGTGTTGTTTGTTCTTGTTATTCTTTCCATACTTTTAATTTGTTTGGTTCAATGTATAATATGTGAATGGATAATGGTACATAGAATAAAGATTGGTGTATTAAAAATGTGAAAGTGCTGTAATTATGAATGATATTATTCCATTCATGAATACTTATGTCACATGAATGTAACCTTTCACATTTTCATGCACTCTTTCGTATTTATATGCAACCTTTCACCTGCTATACATGAATCTTTGTGCTATTCTATAGACTATAAATATCTGAATCTTTCTCAGCTATTGTCAAAGTTGATTTGAAGTTTTTTTTAGTAAAAAGAAAAATAAAAGAGAGAAAAACAAAGATTCATGTTTTTGTCAAAACTTCAAGTGTGATTATAAGCCGTTGAGTGGTTCGCTAGACAATAAATTTGAGGTACCGTTATTTATTTGCCGTAAGTCATTTTATCCTGGGAGGGTATATTCCATAATCTTGAGTATCTGAGGGAATAATTTTCTTAAGAAAACTCTGTGAATTCAGAAGAATTGACTCTTCTTCTTTTTTCATCTTGTTCTTTATATGATTTTTACCAAAATTTATTTAACTTCATATTATATTTTTCATTTTTGTATGAAATTTATTTAAAGTTATTTTGTTGAAAATCAAATTTTGCACTACACAATTATTATTATTATTATAAATAACAATTTAAAAAAATATATTATCTTATTGTGTAAATATAATTGGTTTCTAGAGATTAAAATCTTTGTGATTTTATGCTCTATTTGAATTTGATACTGACTTGGAGAACTTAAAAGTTCGTTAGAAAATCAAAGTTCATTCGGTTAACGATTGAGAGCACCAAACTTCATTGTTAAACTAGAAATAATCGAAAATAAAGATCAAGTCTTTATTTGAAGACACCAAGTGTGCTTGCCTTTTTCTGACAGCAAGAGGACTAATGAAATTGAAGTTGTGGATGATACGACATAAAAAATTATTGTAATTAATATTGTTTTGTTAAGTCGTACAGGTGTTGCACCTGCTATAGCATCGACTGAAAAATTTGAAAAATTCACTGGCATGAATTTTAAGAGGTGACAACAAAAGATTTTTTTTATTTAACAACTTTAAATCTATAAAGTTTTATAAAAAAATGTTCTTGAGTTAGCGAATTCAACTCTAGAAGATAAACACTTTATGATTTTTGAATTTTGGAAGCATTCTGATTTCTTATGCAAGAATCATATTTTGAAGGTATTTCATGATGACTTATACAATGTATACAAAAGTATGAAAACTTTCAAGGACGTCCAGGATGCCTTAGAAAAGAAGTATAAGACAGAGGATGTCGGATTGAAGAAATTTATCGTGGCAAAGTTTCTGGACTTTAAGATGGCAGACAATAAATCTGTTATTACCCAAGTTCAGGAATTGCAAGCAAGTGATTCTCAATGATCTTCTTGCAAAAGGTCTAGTGATTAATGAGACCTTCCAAGTAGCTGGTATAATTAAGAAGCTATCTACTTTGTGAAAAGACTTAAAAAATTACTTAAAGCACAACAGAAAGAGGAAATGTCTCTTGAAGATCTCATTGTAAGATTGAGAATTGAAGAGGACAATAAGGTTGCGGAAAAGAGGTCTCATGGAAATTCAATAACGCAATGAACTAATATTGTTGAAGATGGAAGATCTAAGAAGAGAAAGATAAACTCTTCACAACAAAGCAATCAACCTAAGAAGAAATTCAAAGGTAATTGCTTTAATTGTGGAAAAAAAGACCATAGAATTGTAGATTATACGGCTCCCAAAAAAGCAAAGAAGAAAGATTAAGCAAATGTTGTTGAATTCAAGGGTGATCTATGTGTTATGTTTTCTAAATGTAATAATCTGGTTGGCAACCCAAGAGAGTGGTGGATAGATTTCGGTGCCACCCACCATATATGCGCCAACAAAGAACTTTTTTCATCATATGAACCTATTCAAGGTGATGACAAGATTTACATGGCAAACTCGGCAACAACAAAGGTTGAAGGAATGAGCAAAATTCTCTTTGAAATGACAAGTGGCAAGGTGGTGACTCTGAAGAATGTGTTGCATGTTCCAGAATTAAGAAAGAACTTGATTTCTACTTTACTTCTTACTAAAAATGAATTCTAATGTGTATTTATTTCTGACAAAATTGTAATTAGTAAAAATAAAGTGTATGTAGGAAAGAACTACCTTTGCGAAAGGCCTGTTTAAGCTTAATGTAATGACTATTGTTGATAATAAAAGTTCTTGTTCTACTTTCTTGCTTGAGTCAAGTGGTTTATGGAATGAACGTTTAAGACATGTCAGTTATAAAACCTTGCAAAAATTAATTAATTTAAAAGTATTGTCTAATTTTGAGTGCAATAAAACACAATGTCAAATATGTGTGGAAGCTAAGTTCGCTAAGCATCCTTATAAGTCTATTGAAAGAATTTTCAATCCTTTAGACTTGATTCACATAGACATTTATGATATGAAATCAATACCAACGCATGGTGAGAAAAAAATATATTTCATAACCTTCATTGATGATTTCACTCGATTTTGTTATGTTTATTTGCTATCAAGTAAGGATGAAACAATTGAAACATGTAGACAACACAAAACTGAAGAAATCAGTTGGATAAAAAGATAAAAATGATAAGAAGTGATAGGGGTGAAGAATATGAATCTCCAATTTGTCGGAATATGTTTGGAAAATGAAATTATCCATCAAACAACTACCCCTTATTCACCCCAATCTAATTATAGATTGAAAAAATAGAGCTTTGAAAGAAATAATGAATGTCTTACTTATAAGTTTAGATTTACCACAAAACTTATGGGAGGAAGATATCCTTACAACAAATTGAATACTCAATAAAGTTCCCCATAACAAGACACATTCTATTCCACATAAAAAATGAAAAGGAAAGAAACTTAATTTAAAATATTTCAAAGTGTGGGGGTGTCCAACAAAGGTCCAAGTTCCTATACCTACAAGGTTAAAAATAGGACCAAAGATTGTAGACTGTGTGTTTATCATATATGCTAGAAATAGTAAGGTATCCATGAAATTCAAAGGGATCAAATAGGAAAGGATACTCCGAATCATAGAACTATAATAAAATATACGATCAACCAATATTTATCGAATTTGAAAAAGAGTCAGAAGAAATGGTTCGAGCCTCTTATTTTAATTTCTCGAACCGAGAGATCCATGAATCGGGATCCTGATGCATATAGATACAAATAGTTCAATGGGAGCAAGAATTTCCAGGAATATTTGGAACAATCCGTTTCAGGGCTGTCAAGAACGTAGAGGAGGTAGGATGGGCAGTTGGTTAGATCTAGTATGGATCGTACATGGATGGTAGTTGAAGTCGGCGACTCTCCCAGGGTTCCTTCATCTGAGATCTCCGGGGAAAAGGATCAAGTTGACCCTTGTGAACAGCTTGATGCACTATTTTCTTTTGTGGCTAGGGAGGGGATGGTCTCAAGGATTTCATCTTCAAGCACCAATTTTTGGTTTATAAATCTAAACATCCAAATATTCATGAAAATATAGTAATTGAATTAGATAATGATGATTTTTTAACACATTTATCTATATAAAGCTAGATCTGAAGAGTCTAGTGGGGAATTTAAACGACCTCAAGTTGAACCAAAGAGAAATATATAATGAAGAAAATCTCAGGTGTAGTAAGCGTCAAAGAACTGCTACTTCCTTCAGATTAGATTTTGTAACATTTCTCATTGATAATAAACCTCAAAACTTTCCAGAAACAATGTCCTCTACGAATTCATCTTTTTCAAAATAATCTTTTAATAGTAAGATTGAATCAATCATGAATAATCATACCTGGGAGTTGGATGATCTCCCTTCGAAAAATAAGCCTTTAGGATCAAAATGAATCTTTAAAAGAAAAATAAAGGTTGATGGTACTACTGATTAGTACAAGGCAAGACTTGTAGTCAAAGGCTTCAAACAAAAGAAAGGTTTGGATTACTTTGATACATACTCGTTAGTGACAAGGATTACATCTATTCGGATGTTGGTTGCACTAACAGCAATGTATAATCTTGAAATCCATCAATTAGATGTAAAAATAACTTTCTTAAATAAAGAATTAGAGGAAGAAATTTATACGGAACAATTTGAGGGTTTTGTGATTCCTGGTAAAGAAAAAAAAGTGTGCAAACTTGTAAAGTCACTTTATGGACTGAAACAAGCACCCAAACAATGACATGTAAAGTTTGGCCAAACAATATTAGCACACGAATTTAAAATTAATGAGTGTGAACAAATGTGTTTACATTAGGACACTCCAAATCATAAGGTCATTATTTTTTTGTATGTGGATGACATATTCATAATCAGTAGAAACTTAGCTGACAAAAATGCTACTAAGCAAAAGCTTGCTAGTAGATTTGAAATGAAAAATCTTGGAGTGGCAAATGTTATATTAAGAATTAAAATTCTTCAAACTCCACAAGGCTTGATTTGTCATAGTCTCATTATATTGAAAAGTTATTTGACAAGTTCAAGTATTTGGATTTTAATATTGCCAAGACTCCAATAGATATGAGATTTGCACTTTGGAAGAAGGAATGTGAAAGTGACTCTCAATTGGACTATGCGAGAGTGTAAGTTTGATGTATATCATGAACTGTACACGACCAGATATAACATGTGCTATTAGAAAGTTGAGTCGGTACAAGCAATCCCAATAAAATCTCTGTATGGCAATGAAGAGAATTTTAGGATATTTAAAATATATTCAAAATTATGCTTTGCATTATGATAAATATCCCGTAGTAATTGAAGTATATAGTGATGCAAATTGAATCACCAGATCATATGAAATAAAATTCACAAGTGAATATATATTTACTTTTGATGGTGGAGAAATCTCTTGAAAATCATCCAAACAGACATGCATTCCTCCCTCCACTATGAAATCTGAATTTATCGCTCTAGATAAAGTTGGTGAAGAAGCTGAATGACTATGAAATTTCTTGGAAGATATTCATTATTGACCTAAACCATTGACACCTGTATGCATATATTATGATAATCAACTGCAATAGATAGGGTAGGGAGCATGATGTATAATGATAAATCTTGTCATATAAGACAAAGAAATAATACTGTTAGAGAACTAATTTCTAGTGAAATTATAATAATTGACTATGTAAGGTCACGTGTCGGATCCACTTACAAAAGGTCTAACAAGAAAGGGAGTTGAAAGGTCATCTAAGAGGATGGGTTTAAGGCCTTGGATAAGTCAAGCTTGAGGTAACTCTACCAAGCAGTCTGGAGATCCCAAGAGCTAGATTCAAGGAGATCAAACAAAATTATATTTGACAGTACAACATTGTCAAATAACCTAATTCATTCTCATGATAAAGATAATGTTCAGTAATCCAGGATAAAACTTCCATTAAATTTTTGGTTTCTAAGTTTGGCATGGCATGACCAAATAGTTTTTCTATGGAAGTAAACGTTTAGAAATCACTTATGTGGGAGTGAAGTGGAAGCAGCTTCAAGGAGAATATTAGTAAAGGTCGATTCTCTAAGCCTTCATGAAACTAGAAAGTTTTCATGGTTGAAATGAACAAAACCTTGAGAAACATAGACAGTAAAAGGCTAGTTGTGTGATTTATATTGTCTAGATATACGTTCAAATTCGACACTTCAAAGATATCGCTTCTACCGATGGATCGAGTGCATCCAATATAAGTTCACTATGAAAAGTTCAAAGGGAAAGTCACTTATCCTGATGCAACTAGTATTTGTTTGTAATCACACACTAGTCCGTGTATATCTATCTTTCGTGTTATAGCCATTTTCATTCATGTGTGGAATTGTTAGGTTCAGTGTATAATGTGTGAATGAATAATGGTACATAGAATAAAAATTAATGTATTAAAAATATGAAAGTGTTGCAATTATGAATGATGTTATTCCATTCATGAATACCCATATCATATGAATGTAACCTTTCACAATTTCAAGCAATCTTTCGTATTTCCATGAAACTTTTCACCTGCTATACATGAATCTTTGTACTACCTTATAGGCTATAATTATCTGAATCTTTCTCAGATATTTGGCAGAGTAGAGATTTGAAGTTGTTTTGAGTAAAGAGAAAAATAAAAGAAAGAAAAACAAAGATTCCTATTTTTGTCAAAGCTTGAAGTGTGATTACAAGTCATTAAGTGATTCGTGGGACAATAAATTTGAGGTACTTGATACGCCCAAACTCACACCTCAATTGAGATGCAAAGTGGTCGTTGACCAAATATAGAACCCAACTAGAGTTGGGGTCGATCCCACAGGGAATGCGTGAATATACAGCCAAAAGCACTTCGTTTTAAATGCAATTCTTATTTCTAGAGTAATAATGCAAAATGAAAATGGGGATTGTTTGTAACTAGATTCAAACTAACTAACTACTGCATTCTACGAAACCCTATCTATTAGGATTACTGGGTTTCAATCAATAGTTGACTAGACAAGGTTCATGGTTCCTATGGCACCGATTCCAATACGCAGATCTTAAGGCTTTCATGGTAATGACTTAACATACAGAGTAAGCAATTCTCAGTTAACACCTAATTCACTTTCTAGTCCTACTTAGGTGCATGTCATCCCTTACCTTCCGGTCTCAGGACGTTGTACTTGTGGCACTTACTTTTCACCCCAATATACTCTCACCTCTCGGTCTCAAGTACTTAGACTAGGTTAAAAACCTCGAATTCTGCCCCAAGACTTTTTTCCTAACCACTCCTCCCCTCTCGGGCAAGCAGTGGATACAGGGTTACCTGAATGCGTCGACTCATTTAGGTTTTAATTCAATTGAAGATATCTTGTGGTGTATGTTGTGGTCACTACCAATGTTGCCCCTAAATTTGCCTATTTCCTTGAGTGATCATAGTCCCTATAACCCTAGTTATGGGTTTAGCCTAGCATATTTGTCAACCAAGAGTTGAAATAAGATGAAGAAGACATGATTTACACTTACAGTTGGGAAAATCAATGGAATCACAAATTATAAGCATAATTCAATGAGCCAAGTGTAGCAAAAAGTTGCAAAAATAATAAACTCAAGTCCAAAGCTCCTCTGTCAATACCTAGCAGCCTTGATGATCCTAAAAATGACCTAATAAAAGTGTATTTATATGATTTAAAACAACTCCTAAACCAAATATGAAAAACAAACTTCGGCACGCAAAACGACAACTAAACTGACCGTCTGTAGTTTAACGGTCCATTTCACCTTCCGTCTGGGCACACTTAGAATCTTGGGCTTCAGTCGTCCAGAGTTGAGCTCACTGTGATATTTAACGGGTAGCAGCAACGGGCCGTTTGACATTACACGGCCCGTTTAACGGTCCGTCTAGATTTCCTTGGACTGTTTCCCATGTCTGCATTTTGGCTCAGCTTCTGTGACATTTAACGACTAGGTAGATGGTCCGTCAACTTTCCAACGATCTGTCACACCCTCCGTGTAATTAACCTTAGCCTCAAATCTTCGCACCTCCCACGGCCAACATTCTGTTGGGTTTAACGAGCAGGTGCACGGTCCGTGTGAAGTTTTCACGGGCCGTCTATCCTCTCGTGTACCAAGACTTGTAACATTGTTTCTTCAGTCTTCCTCAGCTGCTCTCTGTTCAATTTCACGGTCCATTACACGGCCCGTTAACATGCAAACGGACCGTTTATCCTCTCGTGAAAATAGACTTTGCCCCTTTTTGTTTTCTTTCCGCACTGGCCCTCTCTGTTACGTTTAACAGACAGTCCCACGACCCGTTAAATATTAAACGGTCCGTGAGCCTGCCCGTTTGGCGCACAATTTGCTCCATATTGCTCTTTCTCGTGCCTAGCCTGATTTTCCTGCAAAACAAACTACACATACATTAAATGCAACAATTTGCTTGAGAATTCGCAAAGATTTTTTCTAGAAAAGTGTCAAATGACGAGCGTTTTCGCGACTCATCAGTACTGTTATTTATTTGTCTTGAGTCATTTTATTCTAGGAGGATATATTTCATAACTCCGAGTACTTGAGAGGAATAATTTCCTTAAAGAAACTCTGTAAATTCAGAGGACTTGACTCTTTTTCTTTTTTCATCTTGTTCGTTATATAATTTTTGTTTCCAACACTTATTTAACTTCATATTATATATTTCATTTTTTTATGAAATTTATTTAAAGTTATTTTATTGAAAATCAAATTTTACACTACATAATTATTATTATTATAAACAACATAATTTACGTTGTGGAGAGATAAAAGGGTATTTTAAGCAATTATTACCTTTATTTTTTTATTACTAAGTAACTTATTGGATGTGTCAAAATCCTTACTGAACACTTCTTATGGATTACAGGGAATAGCTGCAGCCTAGCCTTTTCGTTAACTGGATCTCCTACCTCCACTGTTAATAAGTGGCGGCAAGACTCGAATCCTAGACCTCTGTCTGCTCTACTATGGTGAATTGTGTGAACCGTCTCATCTAAACTATACGGTTAGGATCACAAAATTTTAAAAATATTTTATAAAATTATATTAATCTTTTAGTTAAGATTCAATTTTTTTTAAAAATACTTTTTACAATTTTGATGTATGATTAAACTAAGATGCAAAAATTGAAGTAAAGAATAACATATTTATGTATCTAGCATGAGATTATGTTTTTTTTATTGAAGGTGTCAAATGAATGGATTGAATTTAATTTGGATGAGTCTAAATGAGTTAATAAATGAGTATATAATTGACACATTGAAAAACTACTTAAGCTTAAATGAATTAAAATGCGAGTCATAATTCAACCCACCTAATTCTTCTGAAGTTTTAATTATTTTATAAATTTTTATATTTGATAAAATTATTATTTATATATTATGGTTATATATAATGTACTAAATCTCTTTAAAAATATTTTGACCAAATTTCGTTTGAATCATTTTTAGGCACCACCAAAGGATGCGGTGCAGCAATGAGGTTGCTCCTCCCTTAACCAGAGATCTCAATTCAAGTTTTAGGTATAAAAAAATTCTTGATAGAGAGTGCTTCTACCAAAATGAGACTTATGTAACGTAGATTCGAATATGAGACTCCAATGGAATACTAAACACCGAATAAAAAATTTTAAAAAAAATAAACAACACATCAATTTAGTTTTTAATCTATACTATATTAAAAGCGTGAAGGCCCTTAGAAATGTTGTTTGAACTTTTTGTCCTTCGTTAAAAGACTTCGCTTTAGACAAAATCGTCTTTTCACCATTTTTCTTCAATTTAATGATATTAAATATTGATTATAATAAATACAATAA
>JBCEWC010004428.1:0-27367 GCA_038996855.1 Solanum aculeatissimum | reverse complement strand
TAGGCCCAAGGAGTTCATATGAACTCTCTTCGGCTAAAATGATATTTTGTATATATATAATAGACTTCTTGTGTATTTACCTTTTATGTTTTGAACTATTCAGTAAAAAATTTGATTCCGTTGTTATTTAACTAAGAGAGCACCCACAACCTTAAGATCCTGGATCCGCCACTGCCCAAGTGGTTTGATAGGGTTGGAGATGGTCTGGTAGGATTTTATGGGCCAAGAAATAGGAAACACACAATTTGGATAATTTTTTGTGGGTGTTAGCCCAAGTTCCTAGCGCTGCCCAAGGCTTGGAGCAAACTTTCCCAAAAAATTATACCGAGGGGTCCGTAATGAGCCAGGAAAGAGGCCCAGGTGGCCCGTCGAGGTTGGAGATGGTCTGGTAGGATTTTATGGGCCAAGGAACAGGAAACAAACAATTTTGATAGTTTTTCGTGGGTGTTAGTCAATTGTTCCTGGTTTTCCGGAGCTCAATGACAACTTTCCTAAAATATTCTACCGAGGGGTCCATAACGAGCAAGGCAAGAGGCCCAGGTGGCCCGACGGGGTTTGAGAACAGGTGATTTTGACAGTTTTTCGTGGGTATTAGCCAACGGTTCCTGGCACTGCTCGAGGCTCGGGTCCAAGTTTCGTGAAAATTTATACCGAGGGGTCCGTAACGAGCCCGGCATGAGCACTAGGTGTCCCGGTGAGGTTGCAAATCGTCTGGTAGGATTTTATGCGCCAAGGAACAGGAAATAACCAATTTCAATAGTTTTTCGTGGGTGTTAGCCCACGGTTCCTGGCGCTGCCCGGGGCTCGGGGCCAACTTTCCTAAAAAATTATACCAAGAGGTCTGTAACGAGCCCGACAAGAGCCCTAGGTAGTTTGGCGGGGTTGGAGATCGCATGGTAGGATTTTATGGGTGTTAGCTCACGGTTCCTAGCGCTGCCCAGGGCTCGGGGATAGCTTTCCCAAAATATTAGTATTAACGTTATAATAATACATACTACATAACGAGGAACACTCGTGCCAAAATATTAATATTATAATAATATAATCATAATTTATTTTTAGTTAGTCGATTCATAGTTAAATGTTGATATAATTTTAATGAATCATATAATATGAATCTTTAGTTAAAGCGAATTTTACATAATTCACTCGTACCATTGTTCAAAGTGAAAACAATTCATAGTTAAATGACTTTCTGTACAAGAAATAGTGAAGTGATTTTGATGTTAAAAGGAAAAGTTGAGTGACTTTCTCTATGAAAAGAACTAATAGTTGAACGAACATTTGAGAAATTAACTCATTCAAAACGGTACTTTTCATCAATTCTAATAGTCCATATAATGATATAATTATATAGCTCATGTATTAATAGGATAAACTAAAACTTGCAACTCAAATCAACTTGACAACTAGGAGCTCTTCTTTAAACTTCTTACAATATAATACTTCTATAGCTCATCAGTCCCCAGCCTCTCTTTCCTTGCATAATCACGGAGCATATCGCGATTGCGATAAATCCTCCGTCCTTCTATAAGTACGTACTGCAACAACCTTTATCAAGTTCGAAAATACTCTATTGTACTTAATTATACATAATGATAATTAATAGTACTACTCTGTTTTTAGTGCAGATAATTAAACTAATTCACCAGTGGTGTGTGACTGATGATGATTATTTTAGAAACAGATTATGACAGAAGAGAGAGAGCAATTATTATATGAATATGCTTCTTTTTTTTTCAACTAAGGTGAAAGTTTTTGTGAGTTGAATCATCTTGGATAGATATGTGAATTCTATGAGATTGATCTGCAGATGATGACGACGATGTACTCTTTCTTCGCCTTTCGTTGTGTCCAGCCAAACGCCTCCGGCAACTCCTTTTTGATTCATCGAATTCCGTCAGCTCGTGAAATCTGCGTATAGAAAAGGAACAATACACTAGTAGGACAAAAGCAAAAAAATCAATAATTTATGCGAATCTGAATTAGTATAGATTTTAAATTTATCTGTCTTATTATAAGTATTATAATAATACGCAAAAAAACAGTAGGTCCTCAATCCTTTTGGAAAATTAATATATGTTTGGAAGTTGGTGATATAAAATGCTTTTGGAAGTTTGAACCCACTTCAAGAAGAAGCTTTATTTTATTTCCATGCTATTTTTAGCCATCAAACTCAAACCACTTTTTTAAGAAGAAGTAAAAAGATCATCAATAATATAATATTGAAGGTACTGAACTAGTCAACCTTTTAAGATTATGAAGTCAATCTAGGCAGTTTTTTATTAAATAATCTAACTAAACCTTAGAAGTGCCATCAAAGATTACCCTAGAAGAAGAAGATGCTAATTAATTAAGTAAATTAATCAATAATTAGGATTTGATCTTTTATAGTACTATACTATAAATGGTTAATTATTAATCTCTAAGAAGAAAAACATGAGTCGTTATACTATATAGTCACATTCAAAATACCTCTATCTGCACGTTTTATTTTAGGTGAATTTACACATAGTGTAAAGAGTTAATTATCATTTTTCATTTTATAGAAATCTCTTAAAAAACATGGCAATCCGAATACATTAACTCAGTTTTGGATATAAAAATTAGGGTTTTTAAGTATCATAACATTTAAAGCATGATTCATTGAACATTGAGATAATTTAATAATTAGAATTAATGTCTTTGAATTACTGAATTAATGTATCCAGAGGGAAAGAATAGATTTTTGAATTTTTTTGGAAATAGGTGAGAAAATATGATAAATAAAGGAGTATAATTAGGTAATTTTTAGTTTATTTTAATATATGACAGTGTTTGGACAAAATGTTTTTTTGTACAAACAGAAAGTACGTACCTATACTTAGAATTTGTGTTTTAAAACATGCTAGACAAAAAATTAAAGTGTCATATAAAACGAGAAAGAAATTTATGATTTTAAGAGAAGAATTGGTGATCAAACCGGCTGCATTGTTGACAGAAACGTTGACGGAGTCCAGCGACGACGACGACTTGAGACTTAGCATGATATTCACAGACTTTATGCCTCTTATGGTACTGCTTAGCATCACTTAAATCAACACTACACTTATCTGCTTGACAACTTCTTGTTAGTGAAGAAGAAGAAGAAGAATTTGATGATGATGAACCTTTTTTATTATAAAAATTATTATTTGTTGTAGTAATTTTCTTCTTGGCATTCTCAGGACTAGTGGAAATTACCAACAAGTCATCACTTTTCTCCATGGATTTCAGCTGGTTATTAGCTGTTTCCATACAGAATTACTAAAGTTGATGTGAAGAGAAGAAGAAGAAAACAAAGGATATATATATGTGAAGATCTAGCTAGATAATATTGAAGTGGGAATTTTTGAGAGGAAAAGAAAAGGTAGAGAGTGATGTTATTAGGACCACGTCCTTTGTGTACGCGTTTTTTGTTTTTTATGGATCTATTTATAAGGTTGGTGCTGTCGGGTATGCGACGCGGAGCTAGGTAGAATCGAAGAATTTGTTTACATTATCTTAAATAAAAAATTATATTATTTATATACATAATAAATGTTAAATTCTTTTCATCTTTTTTGTTTTTTTTTTTTATATTTTGAACTTCATTCACTAATAAAAAATCTAACTCCATCACTGCCAATGTTGGTACGTGTGTGGGTATGAGAAAGCTAAAGAATGATTATAATTAAGAAAGCAACATTTAAATCAAATACTACTAAAAATACATAATTTTTTATGGATATTTCCAAGGAATTAAAGGTCCATAGAAACATTGGCAACATAAAAAATATTAGTATGGTCCAAATCTCTAATGACAACAATTATCATATTTTCCTTGTCATTATTTTCTACGTTAATATAAGTATCACAATATTTGATTATTTGATGAAATTGTTGAGACGTATAATATCCTAAATTGCTTCCAGCTATAGTTGACCTGCTTTATTCCCCAAAAATATCAGTTAACTTTTTTTCCACTTAAGAAACGAATTTATTAATTTTTAGGATACTTTTGAAGAATATTAACAATTGAAAATCACTATGTGACAAAAACTAATTTGATTTGAAATACAGGGATTAAAATTATAGCCTAATGTTTGTACTCAAGTAAATTAACTAGTTTCCAATCCGTCGTTCCTTCGAAGACATCCAAAAAAATTAGAACGATGCATAGATTAGTTGATTTTTGATCCCGCAAAACGTTATCTCCTTTTCAAATTTCCTTCATTTTTTGTTTACAAGGTCACTTTTTGTCGATAAATCAGAAGAAAAGATCACACAAATAAGAATATGTTCTAACGAGTGACAACTCATCTCTAACAAATTTATGATTGAATTAAGGATGAGCAATAGAGTACTTTAATTTCATTATTTGCTATTATAATTTAAATAATGAAATATATCTTAAAAACGTATAATTCATACAGTTACCATCAAAGTTTGTGTTGGAATGAATAAAATATCTTCTTCCTTAATCAGATCATTTTTTATTCTATCTCTGACAACGAACCAAGTTTTAGCAGGTACACAACATTGAACTAGTTGAAATTTTAAAATGAATACCTAATACTGAATGAGAAAGTAAAAGAAAAAGAAAGTACAAATTATATAGTTAAATCAAATTTATTTTGAAGTGCGAAACATAGTCAATACTAACAATTAATGGTATTATTGAGCAATTTCTTCATCAATATGAGATTTTCTGATGTGCTCGAACTTCAATGTAGATATCAAATAGTAAGCGAAAAAGGAGACATTAGTGACGATTTCAATGGGCCATCCAAACAAAAATAAAGATAAAGAGTACCTAGTTCACTAGTTGTTATTGGGTTGTCTTAGCTATTCGTGAGTGGTGGCCCCCTACGCAGTTAAATATGGAGCAGACAGGTTTCGAATGGGAACCATTCTTTGGTTTGGAAATTCTGTTGCGAAAAGATCGTGAATTAATTAGTACGTAATTATATATAAAAAGTAAATAAAAAAAAATTATTGAAATTTGGTTATGTTTAATCCTCAAAATAAAAGTAGAGAATATTATAGATATCAAATTATCTCAAATATACATAAGATCGTTTGATATGATGTGTAAGAAAAATAATGATAATAAATAATTTGGTATAATTTTATTCAATATTTGATTATAATTTGAATCATTTATAACTTTAACACATCAATTGTCATATTATGTTATATCACCACCAACATCAATATGAAATAATTGATCCATGCATAACTTATGCATAAATAAAGTTGCAAAAGGACAAACTTATCATTTTCTAGAAACCAATGAAGCTCAAGCATATATCAAAGGGTATAATTGTAAACTTGTTAGTATTTTTTAGTGTGAAAAACAAACGAATATTTTAAATGATATCTTGTGTATTCAATTTTAGTGCAATGAATTAAATATCCAATAAAAGATAATCTTATAACTAAAATTTACATGATTTCAGTATTTTCTAACCAATCAATTCTTAAGAGAGGGATTTTCTCCGTCCTACAAGCACAATATATTTCCCTTTTCTTTGAAGTTCCTAAATATATATATGAAATAATTAACAATGTAATGAAATGTTTAGGCAAATGTGTGTCAAATCGACTTCCTTTGGACAACACTCCAGAAGTTTGGCAATGATGAATCTAAAATTTTCACTAATAGAAATTTAAATAGAAAAAAAGTAAACACGTAAATAAGATAATAAGATTCAATAAATTGTAAATATATATAAAAATTCCTTCTTCTTCCTCCTTTTTAAATATCTATTTACATTGTATAATTTCCACCGAAAAGGTGCCAAATAACTTTCTCTTGACACAGAGTGGCTTGTCGCGGATGCCCGGTAACTCTAACCATTTAAATTTATTAGACAATTGAAAAGAAATCATCTAATTATTTGTGGCTATAATAGAGTTGAACTTTTATTCTCAAAACCTTCATAAACTTTGTATTTCACCTTTTCATAGTTTGACATGAAATTTTTCATTTTTCCCCATTTTTTGTCACTTTATTTCATTTATCATCGTTTGGTCATAAAAATTTCAAAAGTTGTATTTGTTTAAAAATTACCATAACTCTACTTTCACTTTTTCTTTTTTTCAAAATTATCTTTAAAATTTTATTTTAAAAAAAAATCCCAATTTGAACCATATTTCATGATTTTTTTTTAAAAAAAAGGCACTCAATTTTTAAGTATATATTATAAAAAATATGCTCAATCACAATTTTAACTCCAATTTGAACAATTCCAAATAAAGTGATTTTTATTTTTATTTTCATAGCAAACGGCCACTAAAATCTCCACTTTCTGTTTGATGCAATCAGAAATCGAAACGTGGCACTGTAAGTCTGAAAATTCAACTGGTGTCTTTTCAATTGAGTTATTATTACAGTGGTGGGCATGGGTTTGTGGCCCAATAGCCCAATTAAAGCACAAGTTGGATGTATGTGTTAAACTGTAGTATGTGTATGTATTTTTAAGCAAAAGCGAAATGTAGACGAAGATATCAATTGTATATATCAGTTGAATCTATTATATGTATTTTCAAATTATATATGCATAATATTGGTTGAGCGGATCGAGTTTAATATGATGAATAAGTCTATTTTACCTATATTATATTAAATTACTCATTTTTAAATGAATAATATGAGCTTTACTCGTTTTTTTATCCATTTTAAATGAATTGGATATCCAACTCATTTAAAATAGATAAATCTGGATTGGTACTCAACTAACTTATCCATCTTGCCATACCTATTCAACTGTACGAGAGGACAGCTAAAACATCAACGAACAAATGAGATTGAGGTGGACAATTATAGTTAGAATTTTTAGATACATAACTACATGTATAAATAGGTATGTACTATTCATAAAGTTACGTAATTTTGATTCACAACAACACCAAGCTGACTCCACATACATTTAAAAGAATCATAAAATTTAATTTGATGCACATTACAAACTAAAGCTTATGTCAGTGTAAAAAAATTCAACAGAAATTGAACAAAAATGTTGTTCGTTAATAGTTTAATCTAATACTAGAAATATGTATGTTGATAATAATTTAATCCAATTTTTTTTTCCAATCTTACATTCGTGCAAAAAATTAAATAAACATAATAGTCAGGTGGCAACAAAATTCAAATAGACTGTTTCCCGCTCAACTCATCTCCTCAATCAGTGGGCATTTTTTTCCAATTTCCGGCGACTGCACCTGAATCTGCAATGGCCGTCGTTTCCAGAAATCAAAGCAACACAACTAGCTCCGACGACCCGCTATTGCCTTGGCTATGGTACCTTTTTCTTTCGTTTGTCCCAAAATTTGCATTTGTACTCGTTCAATTGTTTATGTGATGCCCTAATTTGTAGGTCAATTGAGAAATCACTGAAACAGCGAACTTCAATCGATGGAAGAGATCTGCTTGAGCTTTGCTCGAATTGCATCAGTACCTTCAAGAACAACCCTCGGTATCAAAGCGACGTCAGATTTCTCAAGATTTGGTTTCTATATGTAATATATCCTCCCTCCATTTTATTTTTTCATTTATTGATATATACAGGATTGTATATATTATACAAGTGCTCCTTTGTATTTCAATTATCATATTATTTTGTTCGTAGTTACTGTTTATTTTTCAGAATACTTTTACATGCCTTGTTTAGTATTTTGCCTTGGATTTCTTCACTCCTATTATTTTAGCAGAGGGTCTACCGGATACCTCCCAAGGTAGGGGTAAGGTTTGCGTACACGTTGTCCTCCTCAGATCCCACTTGTGGGATTACACTGAGTTGTTGTTGTTTTGTTGTTGGATGCACTTAGTATAGAAGTGATGTGAAATGTTTGTTGCGTTATGTGATCTATTGGTTGCTTGTGTTTCAGATGGATAGCAGTTCGGACCATGAAAGCATATATAGAGAAATTGAGCAGAATAAGATTTGTCTGTCCAATTCTTTGCTTTACGAGACATATGCGTTATTACTGGAGGCAAAAGGGAGGTTAATAGATGCATTTCTCATTTACCATTTGGGAATCTCAAGGTCGCTCTCTTTCTTAGTGAACTTATGCTCCTCTTTTGGGCTCATAATTCTTTCTGCGCATGTCTGCATTTGTATTATATGACATTAAATTCATGAACTTAGGACTATGTTTTCAGGAATGCTGAGCCTTTGGGAAGGTTGAAGAAGGCGCAAGTGTTGTTTCTTGAGAGAATGTCTGAGAAAGTAACAGCTGGTTCATTACAGAAGGTATGTTCGGTTCTGTTTTCATAATCTGTACCAACCAGGACAAGGTATGATAATGTTATTAGCATAGAGTTAGGTCTTTGGAAGTGGTGATGCTGGATTTTGGTAATTAATCTATTACCTAGAAAGAAACTGATGAACTTCAATGAGATAAAAATGGTTTGTTTATGGATAAAACAGCATAGGCTACATTTTCGATCATCCATTTTGGCCTAAATGCATAAAGGACATTCTATGGCTTCATGCGTGGATTTTCTTGTTATGCAGATTAGGGACAAAATCTCTAACATCTATTCAGTGATGTCAGAGATTTCTCTATATAATGTGTTTTCTGATAACGTTAAAGTATGTGCATACTTCTCAAAGCAATGTCAACATATGTTGTTAAAATAAATTCGGAATCATAGAGGCAACTAGTGCTGATAAAGCAAGTCAAGTGTTGACTTCTGTCACGAGGAACATTTAACATCCATTTATGATTGTCTTACTCTTAAGTAACAAGTCAAGTTTATTTGTTAAAGGATTTCTATATTTTCTATCAAACACCCTATTACATCATACAGCACATTCTAATTTCAGTGCCAATGGATATGTTATTTGTCGTGTTTAATATATTTTTTGCCAAAAGTTGATACTCTTTAGGTCTGCGAAGTTACTAACATCCAGATAAGCTGGTCTAAACCCTTCAAGTTGAATATTAAGTGGTAAGATTGAAGGATAGTCACTACACTTCATTCCCGTAGTGAGCCGTCAAGTTTATTTGCCAAGTTTGTTGATTCTATTAACATGCGTAACTAATTTTATCTTGCCTTTAGGCTGACTTTGTTGCTCATTGCAGTCTTCTCTTTGTAACAGTGAGAATCTGATCTATCAGAGTTTCTACAATCTCTTCCATTTTCTTTTGTTTTGGAATACTTATGGATCTATTGTTTGTGTCGTCCATTAGTTTGTTTCTTACTCTTTTATTCCACTTGTTTAGTTGACACAGGATTATATTATTGATTTATTTATGCATCGTCATGTAGATGGACATTGTGTCTGAGAATGGTGGAGCTTGTGTCAATCCATGGTTGATCTCAACAATTAAAAGTTTGTTGCAGAAGAAGAATCCTGAGATATTAAAATATGATGTGAGATTGTTCAGAAGCATTTAATGAAATAAGTTTTACATGTTAACAGCAATTCATGATAGCTACATGTGAACTTTCATCAGGGATACCATTCAAGCAAAAAGGCATATTCAGGAAAGGTGTCGTTGTCAACTTTGCAGAAATCTGCCAGGAATAAAACTATTGATATAGGTAAATTCTTGTTCCTTAGTCTATAATAGCTACATAGTATTCAAATGCTCACTGATCGTTGCAGAGATTCAGACCATCGCAACTTAGGACTCAACTTTGGGACTTGTCTTAAGGAGAGGCAGCTTCTAAATGTCCTGAAGTGACCACGTAGGACTAAGGTCTCTTCGGACTAGTACCTTGATATTTGGGGCTTTTCTCCCATGCATACACTAGTATTTTATGCCTTGGTTTGTTTAGCATGTATGCCCTTCACATTTACTCCTTGAATTGTTCTCTATATGCTCCAGAAATTTTCTAATTTTCAAACAAACACCACCTAATTCAGACACATCATAAGTTGGAATTGGATATGCTGGATATTTCTCCATAATTTTCCCTAGTCTTTTCTTCCCTCACAAATTTTGGTGTGAGTAAAGGTGGGTATGAATATTATTAAGCTCTTTTAAATAAGATGCTTTCTTGTATTTCCTTGATAATAAAAAGAGAGCCTGAGGAGTGGTGTTGTCTTCTAGAGAAGACAAAGTTATCACTATATGTAGACGGATCGTTCATTACTTAGAGAATCTGTTGTAGTTTGGTAGATATCAGTTCCAATAGGGAGAGGTGGCGGAGGCCTAAATCCCCAAAAGAGATTCTTGTAAATACATTTCCTCCTCTCATATCATTATCTTGTTCTGACACCGTAAACATGTCGCAAGGAAATGACTCAGTAGGTCACATGCTGAAGCATTTCCTTTTTGAGAATGAAAAAGTTTCTTTTTTGTGGATAAAACTATGGCTTCTAAGCTTTAAATTGGTTTTTGCATCAATAACCAAAGTAGTAATTGAGGGCTTAAGTCATAGGTGAGTTGCTATGGTTTACTTATTGATTGTTGTACCCCATCAACTTGAAGAGTGAACGCATGGTGCCTACTAATTGTGCTTTCTGCATTACAACAACAACAATATTTCTAGTGAAATCCCACAAGTGGGGTCTGGGGAGAGTAGAGTGTACGTAGACCTTACCTCTTTCGTAGAGGTAGAGAGGCTGTTTCTGGGAGACCCTCAGCTCAATTGCACTTTCTGCCTTAAATTTTGGAAATGAAATATTATGATGAGAGTGAGATCTGACGAACTCAGGTGTCAATGCACATGAACTTGGTGTGCTGTCAGCTAAATGTTTCTGGGTCGTGGACTTATGATTGTTTCAGGTGGATACAGCTATCAGATCAAGGGATGTGCAGGTCAGGGAGGATTTGCTCAAGTATTTAAAGCATGTTGTGATGGTAATCCGGATGAGGTCGTCGCACTTAAGGTGAAATAATAGTTTTATCGTTACTTCCCTTCATGAGGAAATCTGACACTGGAAGTGTCCTCACTGCTCTCTTTTTATGTTACTGATCCTGCAGATTCAAAAGCCAGCTTTCCCATGGGAATTCTACATTTATCGTCAACTGGATATGAGAATTCCAGAAAAAGAAGTATGTAGTATGGAGAATAGACTATAGATTGGTGTATGCAGGCCAGGAAAATGGTGCTGATTTGTTTCATTCTTGTTCACCAGAGATTGAGCTTTGGGTATGCCCACAGATTGCATCTATATTCGGACTACAGCATACTTGTTTCTGACTTCCTGGCTAATGGCACACTTCAGGTAGGTGTCTGTTAATCTTCACCTTCAACTTGAATGATACGATTCCCTGATTTGTGCACCTTGCAGGATGCAATCAATTCCAATGTCGTGCTTGGTGGGGCGATGGAAGAAGTATTATGTATTTATTACACCATTGAGATGCTCTGCATTTTAGAAACTTTGCATGATGCCCGGATTATTCATGGCGACTTCAAACCGGATAATCTTCTGATTCGTTATGCAAGGTAACTAAAGCCTTCATTTCACTTATACAAACGTGAAAGGAATTTACTCCTTTCATGTTAATACTTGATCAATAGGGAGAGTTAACCAGAGAATGTCTGCATCATACAACTTCTACGGTTTTATCTCACTTTTTGGTTCTCTTTTCCTTCTGAGAAAGGGTAATTAGCAGGACTGATACTTTTTGAATTCCATTAGGACATGATATGAAGTTACATATATAATATATTGGCATGAGGTTGCAAAATCTGTACTTGTAGGTTGCTTAAAATTTCTCTTGTTTATATGGGTTAAAGAAAAATAAATTCATCCTCGGTTATGTCTTCAAAGTTACCTTCCAGGTCAATTTTTCTATGATTTCATGGTACCAGTTTTATGAATGAGTTGCTGTACTGTTGATGCTTTCTTTTATATGGAGTTCTAACTTTCACTATAATTTCTTAAACAATGGACTAGACTGAAGCATTTGAAATGCTGTAGAGCAATACATTTGTGTTTTAATGCTTTCATTTTAAGACATTTTTTATACTAGTAATAGTATTTTCTCTCTTTTTACAAATCTAAAAAAAATTGAATTTATTTGACATTCAAATTTGAATGTTGACGGGTTGTTTTCTCTAACAAACTAACATAGTAACATTCAACAACTATTACAAATGTTCTCTTCCACTATTACTAGAATTTTTAAAATGTCAAATTAACATTTGAAGCTCACATTGAAACAATATCACATAAAATGGGTAGAAAGGTAGATTAGTTCAAGTAAATTTCAATTGTTGGACTATTTATTTTAACTTTTTAAGTTTTTGGGGGGATCTCAAGGACCTTGTGTAAATCTATTGTGACAGAGGGAGTTATCTTTTATAGGTTAGAAGGGAGATAACTCTGGACATCTATTAATGAACTCCTTGGAAGCCTTCGGAGGATCTTAGAAGAAAACTTCAGCTGACCTAATTTAAGTGCCCTAAATTTGACTAAGAATGGATTTTAAGGTTAGATTTAAATTTTATTTTATTAAATGGAGCAGAATGTATAATGATGATTTATATTGCCAACTACAAATAGTTTGGGTTTGAAGGCATACTAGTAGTTCAATAAGGAAAACCTTGTTCTTTGCGTTGGGAAATTGGACCTAATCTTAGGACAGTTCGAAATATCATTTGAATTGTTAACTGTGAAAAGAGAAATTAGGGTTATCCTCTCTAATGAAGTATATGCTAATTGTGCCTTTTCAGGGATGATCTGGCAGAAGACCTGGACACTTTTCGTCACCGTACTGGTCCATGGAGGGAACAGGTAAGTTCTACGCATTTGTGTTGGTAATGTTTATGAAAATTGGCAGGCTATCACAGTTTCATTCTTCAGGGACTTAGCCTTGTCGATTGGGGACGGGGTATAGACTTGAGCCTCTTCCCTGACCAAACCGAGTTTATAGGGGACAGTCGAACTTCTGGGTTTCGCTGCATCCAAATGCAAGAAAAAAAACCATGGAAGTATCAGGTAAGTGTCTTTCAAGATCTGGCAACTTTATAATCCAGATGATTAAACTGGTGCGGAGTGGAACTAGATTTTGACATTTAATGGGGATACCAGGTGGATGCATATGGCCTCTGTGTTATTGTACACATGATGCTTCACAATTCTTATATGGAGATTGAGAGAAGACCTTCTCCCCATGGTGGCCATTATTATCAACCTAAGTCACCTTTTAAGCGGTATGTCTTTGCTCCACTGCTTGTTTGCAGGCATATCTTGTGTTCATATTCTCAATATACACAATGCATATTATTTAATTAACACTTGCATAGTCTTTTAAGTTTGAATTTCGAATGGTTTGGCATATACTAGTATCAAGTCTATGGTCCGCAAGAGATGGCAAATTTCCAGTTGCTTGTTGGTATGTGATATGTTTGTTCTTCTCCATTCTGCTTTCAGATACTGGAAAGTTGAACTCTGGAAGAACCTATTCACCAAGTTACTTAACATAGACCGCACTGAAGATCATAAGAACATGTTGAAGAGCCTGAGGGAGTCATTTCAGGATTATATGTGCTCAAGTCCTCAGCTGATCAAAAAGCTCAGGCAGTTGTTGGTAAAGCAAAAAACTTCCTTATGTTCTTCATAGGGACAGCGTGTAGAAACATGCGCCCTGAAGCTGTTCAATGTATCAAAGCCTCATTGATTTGCAAAACTGTATACATTTATGTTCATATATCAAGGCATTGTAGGTATTGGCCTACTACAAGGCTTAACGATATTCATGACTCTGTATCACTGTAGGAGCTGCTGCCCATTTTTTTCACTCTTTGGTCTCCCATCTTTCCTAAATTATTTTCCAGGAAATATAGGCTAGGCTTGTATGTGTAATTTGTATTTAAAAAACAGCATATTATTGGTGTTGTGAACATTTAAATTCTTTTGCCATGCACAGATCACATGGAGTAGTATTCTTCATTGGATAATTCATAATTTTGACAACTCACACAAGTACTCTCTCCATTTTAAGTTATAAGAGATTTTATCTGTTTTGGGATATTATATGTATCAAATTAATTTTTAACTAGTATGTAATATCTCCTCTTACGATCCTTAATATAATACATAAATCTAACTACATTTATTGTATCAAGTCATATGGGAGTATGATATGATTTTATCATATTTGTGAGTGATCAAGTGGTCAATGAAATAATGTAAGAGCTATGAGATCTCATAGTTTAAATTTTAATAAAAGTAAATATTCTTGTGCTAGTGAGAGATTCTCATATTGAATTTTCAAAACGAAATTATTTGGCAATAAAGGTGCGCGATTTCTATGCTAATGCCAAGGAGTACCCCATGAAATTAATTTGATGCGACAAGCTACACTATTTTATTTTTATTTTTAATGTAAGGAAACAAGAAGATAATAGAAAAAAAAAAGTGACATTTGATAATTATATTTTTCATTTTCCCCACCTTAATAGCAGCGCCACCATAATGGACTATCCATGACTATAAAAGAGTCAAGGAGAACTGTTGAATGAAGCGCGAAAATGGCAGTTAGGATAATATTCGCGCAGAAACAGGGACAGATGAGTCAATAATTTAGAAACCCTAGTCCTCAGTAGCTTCTAGAAGCTCGATTTGCTAAAGTTACTCACTCAGCTTCTTACCAGAATTATTACTTTCTGCTCTCCTCAGAGGTGGGAACGAAACCTCTCGCTCTTTCTCAGGTATCGTTTTTCACTCTCCCTACACGTAGAAACACTTATACTGTGTGTAAATATTGCTGTATGAATTTTGATTACTTGTAAATTTAATCGGATCAGTAGATCAGTTGATCGTGAAGTTCATCTTACTAAAATTTGTGTTAGAAAAAGTTGTTGATGTCTTAGTACGCAATTGTGATTTACTGTTTTGTTGTATGATTGACGGATCATAGTTATTCCGTTTGCTATTGGTTGTCTATTTACTGAGTAGTAATATTGTTTGGTCCAGAACGGTTGAGATCATTTCTCATTTCCTTTTTCTATGACTAGTTTTGGAGTTTGATACTTCTGATTTGAGTTTTTATTTTACGAAAATATATTTGGTTTTATCAATGATATTGGTAAAAAATCTTAGTTATTTATCTGAAATCTACATGTTTAGGTGATACGCTGGTGTTGATTTACTACATGTATAGTGCTGGTGTTGAATTACTACATGTATCGTGCTGGTGTGTGTTGAATTATTACATGTGTATGTAGGTTAGAAGGTTAGTAGATAGTAGTGTCATTGTCCTGTCCGTTCATTATTTTAGTAGTTGTAGTATTGCTCCGGTAGTATCTTGTCCATCGATTTTTGTTACTATTCATTGTTTCTTGTATCCCAATTATTGGTTTGTTGTAACATCCGTTTTGTTACTATCTGCTATTTTTGTTATTGTCTCGTGTTTCCTGTACTTCCATTACTTCTTCTTTTGGACTGTTTTTCTTTAGTCGAGGGTCTATTAGGAACAAGCTCTCTGTCTCTAAGGTAGAGGTAAGGTCTGCATACAATCTACCCCCTTCAGATCCCATTTTGTGAGACTACACTTGGTATTTGTTGTTGTTATTGTTGTAGTTCCTTGTTTCTCTGATCCAAAGTATTTACATGATCCCTTTGTGTTGATTTCTGTCAATACACAGTAATTGTCAAGTAGCTATTTCGAACTGTGTTCGTGTTGAATTGTTTGGTGAATATTCTACTGTGTTTGCTTAGATTTCCTTTTTTGTCTCGATGTCTGTGAGGATGTGCTTTTATTGGTAGGGGTTTGACTGCTTAGTGATTAAATTTCTGTATTCAAGCTTTTGACCTGAGAACTCCACATTGTAGCTTCATTATTTTGTTGCTTATAGGAAGCTTACCTACTCCATTTGTTTGTAATTTTAGGCATACTTCAGTTGCTATTTCTCTCCTTTGCAGGTCACCGTGTTGATTTACAAACATGGGGGATGGTTCAGCTCCTCCAACTGCATTTCAGAAAATACCTGGGCATTCACGTCTCTTCTCTCTAATATCTCCCCACACACATTCTAAGTATGCTGGTTCATACCACTTGACTGGTGGATGTGTCAATGAAGTTCTACGGGGTGCTTGCAGGACGAATTACCATGCTGCTAATCTGGAAGTCTGGTCATTGGGCACTCCTATTCTCATACAGGCCCCATCTGAAGAGAAGAAACCTAACAGTTTTGTCGTGGATTTTCTCATGGGAGGGGTTTCTGCTGCTGTGTCTAAGACAGCTGCAGCTCCAATTGAGAGAGTCAAGCTTTTGATTCAGAATCAGGATGAGATGATTAAAGCTGGTAGACTTTCTGAACCTTATAAAGGGATTTCAGACTGCTTTGGCAGAACTATTAAGGATGAAGGTGTCCTTGCTCTTTGGAGAGGCAATACTGCAAATGTTATCAGATACTTTCCCACTCAGGTTGACTGACTTTACTCTCTGTTGGTTGAATTCAGTGTCTACAATTTAGCTTTCTACTTAACTTTTTCACCACACTTAATGAGCACTCCTCTGCTTTTTTATCGCATTTTAGTCCAAAGATTATTCTTATTTACCTACAAGACTGCTATTAAGATAATACTACAACCACCATGTGAACTGGTTTTGTCATCATTACTACAACATTTAACTTTTATTGTTTCTCTGACATTCAGACCTCATGATCTCTCCAAGGATGTGCATTTTCTTGGTTTGTGTATCTTAACTATTTTTATGGTTGCTTGTAAATCTTATAGTGTCTACCAAGGATAAGCCCTGGATTTGAATACATTTTGCCATCATTTTAAAAATGCTTTGATTGATTCGTTATAACGATTGTGCTGAAACTGTATGCATCTTACCAGTGATGCGCATTGTCAAAAAAGCTAAGAAGAGGTAGACTTGAGAGTATCATTGGTACATTTGAGTAGTTTAAACAATTATGTGGTCATCACTACATCATGCCGTGTCCTTAGGGATCACTAATTTATGCACCTTTTTATTAGTTAAACTTTTCTTTATTGTAATATTGTTGAACTTTATAAATCGCTCTAGTGATGTGAACTGCCAAATGAGGAAAAAAGAAGAGGACTTGAAAGTAGCACAAGTACATTTGAGTAGTTAAAATTTGTGGTCACTATTGCTACATTTTTCTCCTTCAGATTTATTAATTCCTGAATTTGTTTTTTGCAGGCCTTGAATTTCGCTTTTAAAGATTACTTTAAAAGACTGTTTAATTTCAAGAAAGACAGGGATGGCTACTGGAAGTGGTTTGCAGGAAACTTGGCATCTGGTGGTGCTGCTGGTGCCTCATCCCTTTTGTTTGTGTATTCTTTGGATTATGCAAGAACACGCCTTGCTAATGATAATAAGGCTGCAAAAAAGGGTGGTGAGAGGCAGTTTAATGGTTTGGTTGACGTTTACAGGAAAACTCTCAAATCAGATGGTATGGGTGGGCTTTACCGTGGATTCACCATCTCATGTGTGGGAATCATTGTTTATCGTGGTCTGTACTTTGGAATGTACGATTCACTTAAACCAGTACTTCTAGTTGGTGACATGCAGGTATCGGAAATCCTAGTTCTGGTTCAATTTTCTCTATATGTTATAAAATTCATGCTTTAAGCACTCTTATACCATATGCTGGATTCTTTTATCCTTCCGACACACTTGCTGCCACCCCTCCCAACTTCACCAAATATTTCTGTTGCTTCTCCTCCCTTTTGTCAATAATTTATTATCCATTTGTAGAAGTTTATCGTTTGAGATATGATTACATATTTTTCAAATTTTGGTGATTCAACTCAGGTTACTCTTGAATTAACCATTTCACTACATGCCTATGACTTATGTGTGATCACTCCCTCAGCTGTTGGGTCATACCGTCAACATTTAGAACTGAAGGATGGATTTGCCATCTCTATTTCTATTTACTTTAGTTTCCGTGTCCATAATGTGGCTGGTATAACACTACTGCAATATTCTGTTTTTTACAGGATAGTTTTATTGCGAGTTTCTTGCTGGGATGGGGTATCACTATTGGTGCAGGTTTGGCTTCTTACCCAATTGATACAGTGCGTAGAAGAATGATGATGACTTCTGGAGAAGCAGTCAAGTACAAGGGTTCAATGGATGCATTTGCTCAGATCGTTAAGAATGAAGGCACTAAATCACTTTTCAAAGGTGCTGGAGCAAATATTCTACGTGCTGTTGCTGGTGCAGGTGTTCTAGCTGGGTACGATAAGCTGCAGCTCATTATGTTTGGAAAGAAATATGGATCTGGCGGCGGTGGTTGATTTAATATGGTGATAAATGATGATGACGAAATGTCTGTCCTTTGGTTGTGTAGATTTCCTTGGTTGTCCAGTGCTTTTGAATAATTTTCCTAAACTATGTCACACTGGTTGGCATTCTCTTCCAAGTTTATTCAGGAACAGTACCTTTATTGAAGTTTTTTCTTGTTTCTATGGAGCTCTGAAACTGCTTCTAGTTATAGTCGTTGTTTATGCAGAAATTGTTATAAAGTTTTACTTTCTGCTACTTGTTAGCAAGAGCTACACACTAGTGAGTAATCAAATCAGTCTAGAGATTTCCAAATGGAAGTAAACTATCAGGTCTGATTTAAGTGTTCAAATCATCTAAAACATTAAACAGAAGTAATGAGTTGAATTCAAAATACTATTATATATTTCAATATATGAAAAATCTTGAGGCAAATTTTACGGTTATAAATAAGATATGGAAATATGCTTGCTGAACGATGGTGCTGAGATTAAAGCAAGCAAATTGTCAAAAAATTATATGACTCGTATAATACGAGAATTAAGCCACAGGATCTTGCTGTCCTAGAATAGATGTAATCCATCATTCAACAAGACAATAGAATCATTGTTGTGCCACTTAGGCTTTGACAAAAACTCCTCTAGCTGAGGCCTAACTCCAACACTAATTTTTATCACCTTAAAACCTAGTTGAAACAAAGTCTTATGCTTTAAATTCAAGTTAAGATCCTGTGTGCCCTTACCTATACTATGTCCCTATTCATTCCCACTTGAAACAACTGAGAAAGCTACCTGTAAGGAGGGAAGTCTATGTCATCACATCCTTTAACTCTGACTTTGTCTGCAAGAAGCATGATCATTCTTAACATTGAAATTGTACATCTTGTTGCAAGATCAAGAATCCAAGAAATTTCGTACGAACCATCTGATAAAGGTGAGAAAACATTGTAAAAGAAAACATCATTATGTTGGCTGCTATTTCTTAAAGTTGTTAGGTTGCTGTTATTTCAGTTGTTGTGTAGAATACACTGTCGACGCATTAGTCCTAACAGAGATATCAGTTACATCATTATCTAGAGGACCTCAAAAAGTATTTGAAAAAGAAAGGATGTCTCAGCTTACAAAAACCAAGCATTGGCTGTTGATTAATGCTTGCATTGTTAGTAACTAATAAAAATGGCTTCATTTTCCTTTCCCATTACTACTACTGCCTTTGTTCTCTTACTTCTAAGTCTTACCTCCAATGTGTTCAACAAGTTAGCAGCCAAACACAGCCACCACTCCTCCGTTAAGGGCATAACAAACCCAAGGCTTCACAAGGCCTACATTGCTCTCCAAGCTTGGAAACGCGTTATCTACTCTGATCCTAACAACATGACCTCTAATTGGGTTGGCCCTTCAGTCTGCAACTACACTGGCGTATATTGTGCACCATTCCCTAATGATACCAAAGTCCAAGTTGTTGCTGGCATTGATCTAAACCGTGGTGATATAGCTGGTTTCTTACCTGATGAACTCGGTCTTCTCAATGAATTAACATTGCTGCACCTAAACAGCAATCGCTTCTGTGGAATCCTCCCACTCTCTTTATCCAACCTCAGTCTCTTGTATGAGCTTGATCTCAGCAACAACCGATTCGTAGGACCTTTTCCTAACATTGTGCTCTCTCTGCCTTCCCTGAAATATCTTGATCTTCGCTACAACGAGTTTGAAGGGCCAGTGCCTTCTCAACTCTTTAGCAAAGATCTCGATGCTATTTTTCTAAATAATAATCGTTTCACTTCTGTGATCCCTTCAAATTTAGGATCAAGCTCTGCTTCTGTTGTGGTTTTTGCCAATAACTACTTTGGAGGATGCTTGCCACCTAGCATAGCCAACTTTGCAAACACCTTGGAAGAATTGCTCCTTATTAATACTAGCTTATCAGGGTGTTTGCCTCCTGAAGTGGGATTTTTGTACAAGTTAAAAGTTCTTGATGTGAGCAATAACAAGTTAGCAGGGCCAATACCTTACACACTTGCTGGTTTAGCTCACCTGGAGCTAATAAATTTGGCTCATAACATGTTTAGTGGAATTGTACCAGAGGGAATATGTGTTTTGCCTAAGCTCTCAAACTTCACATTCTCTTATAACTATTTTTGTGAGGAGCAAGGGATATGCAGCAACTTGACATCAAAGGGTATAGTGTACGATGATCGTCGGAACTGTTTGCCAGAAAAGCCTCTTCAGAGAATCAAGAAGGAATGTGATGCTGTGGATGAGCATCCCATTGACTGTTTAGCATTTCATTGTGGCACTTGATATTGGTGTTCATGTGTTGGCTCTGCTGAAACTGTGACTAATTAGTACTAGCTTGAGTTTTCATTTTCAAATTTAGTAGCCAATGTGAAAAAAGAAAAAAGTGTTGTGGTCTAATCTAAGGAATAATGTCAATAGTAATTCTTGTAAATATGGTGTGTGATGATGTTTTTTATATGTTGGTGATTTTAACTTTGATGCTGTTTATATGTATGGTCCCAAACAATGATTCTCATTATTGGAAAATCTTAATCAAGTTGCTGCCTACATTGTGAATTCTTCTGATATTCCATATTTCATTTTGGCTAAATTTTTATGTGTTTTCTTTCATATCTACTAGATGCAATTATTTTTTTGCAAATATGGATTTTGTAACATGGAGAAGTAGATAAGTAGCCTATTACAACATATTAAACATATCATAAGGTATTACCAGTAGAGTAGGATTTTAGACTTCTAAAGACTCGCATCTAATTAACTAGTTGGTAAGGCACTTGGACTGAGACATGGCTTAGACTCCTAAGGGAGGCATAAGCAATCACAATATTCGGGGAATAAACATCTGCTAACTTTGTATACAAAGGATTGGATTGGGCAAAAAGCGTTTGTATTGATTTTTCCAATACCTTGACTGCACACAAAGTTAGGACTCATTTGGTATGAAAGATAGGGATAACTAATCTCAGGATTAATTTTAGAATGAGTTTATCCCAAATTTGGTTGGGATAAAATCGTGAGATAACTTATTCCAGAATTAGTTATCCCGAGATTAAAGTGTCATTTTGAGGGTGGAATAACAATCTTGGATAACTTGTTCCCCAACCAACCGAGCAACAAGGGCAGAGCTGCCTATTGGTTAGAGGGTTCAAAAAATTATACTTATTTATACATGGTTCAAAATAATTTTTTATGTATATATATTATATGTCGAACTCCCTTAGTTTTAGACTAATTTGTGTATTTTGAATCCCATAGTGAAAATTCTGACTTCGCCATTGTCGAGCATGAGTTTTGGTGAGACAAGTCCCTTCCCTCAATATTCCAAATGAGACCATGAGTAAATAATATTCCAAAGTATTTCACATCATAATCCCAGGTCACCTTTTGAACAACACTTGAATTTAGTTTAGAATTTCATCACTTATAGGACAAATTAGAACAAATTCTGTACGAGGAACCATGTTATTTAGTACAAGAAAATCTGCAATCTGTACACACATCAACTGTTCCTGTGAAAAATCATTACTGCTATCTACTTGTAAATTCAACTAATCAAAGGTGCTCATTGTAAGACTACAATTCCCAACTTGAAATTTACAACTTGCTTTCTACTTCCAATACCTCAAAGAAAATGTAATGAATTACAAGGAGAGAAATGTTATCGTCTTGAATAAAACCTGCAACGAACATCCCAAAACAGCAATCTGGTGCTTCTGCGTTAAAATTCTCAAAAACCTACTTTAAGACTTCTCAAGAATGCTTCTGATCCACTCCGACACCAACCTAAGAGAAAGTACAAAAGCTCTGTCACATATTTTTCAATCTAGATCACAGGGAAGAAGGGATCTTTCTATCTATAGAGGGAACAATCACAACGTTATGCATTTATAGCCTGTTTGGCCAAGCTCTTCTAGAAAGCCAAGATTGGTTTGGACTCCATATATCTTTTGATCTATTTATGAGGTCACCTGATGTACATGATGGTTCACCACCCCGGTTATTTTTTATTTTTTTTAAATGATTGTTTTAGAGAATTGAGGCGTTTGGCCAAACTTAGGGAGAAAAAGTGCTTTTGAATAGTAGCAAAAGTTGTTTCAAGAAGCTCAAAGAGATTAACTTTTCTATGGAAGCACTTTGGGACCTTGGTCTAGCAAAAATTGATACCTCTAATATTGTTCAAGTGATTTCAAATTGACTTGGCTAAATATAAATTGCTGCTACCCAAAAGTACTTT
The DNA here is from genome assembly GCA_038996855.1 of Solanum aculeatissimum. Lineage (NCBI taxonomy): Eukaryota > Viridiplantae > Streptophyta > Magnoliopsida > Solanales > Solanaceae > Solanum > Solanum aculeatissimum. The sequence goes on along the minus strand of JBCEWC010004428.1, from coordinate 4,936 downwards.
TTTTTTAAAAAAAAACACTTATAACAAAATATACTTTTCAAAATAAGCAGAATTTGTAAGCTTACATACATCGACTATTCCACTGGGTACCTGCTCTTACCAACACAGGCACCGGGTAACTCTATCCACCAAGGCTTGGTAGATGGAAGAAATCACCTTGTATCTTTTGTCTCTATTGGGATCTAAACCCTACCTAGTGTTTCAAATATATTCATGCACAGCCATTTACCTCATTTGGCAGGTTGGTGATGTCAGTTGCTCTATATTAACAGGAATTCAAAAACCATCTGTTCAAACCGGAGGAAGAGGACGTCGGCATGTTGGGCACTCCATCTTTATGTCCATCCATCTTTGCAAACAACCCGAATGAAAAAAATGATCACAGGGCGTCACCTGAACATCAGTTGGCACATTATAACCATTTGGATTTTTCTTCCCATTAGTAATATCATACCATATTTGATAGGAATTCCACATTACAGCGAGAAAAGTCCAATAAACGTTGCATTACCATGCAATTATTTGAACATTGAGTGAGATCAATAGCAGTCATGCAAATGACACAGTCAGTGGCATGATTTCCATTCTGGTCAAATCTTCTGAAATAACTATATTTTTCGGGTAAAATCTGCAACACATCAACAAAGCTTACATCAGATAGGTCGCTACAAAACTCATGAATGATTAAATGGTTCTATATGAAGGGTCTATTTTATGTCTAAATCATCCAACTTTGTATACTAAAATCAGTAAAGATAGGTCAAGGTAATCTTAATATTCACAGTTGATTTCTCAAATCTAATAACATACTCTATGTCATCCAAAATCAAAAGAGCAGCATAATACCTGTCGTGGAATGAACCACCGAGATCCAAGATAGTGCTGCAAAAGAAGAACTAATGCCTGCACTGCCATGAAAATTCCCAAACAGATGCACCAACTTTTGTCGGGCTCTATGCGCATAAAATTGTGAGGACAACCAAAGACATATAGTGGAATCGCTAGTCGAGTAACGGTCATTCCCAAGATGAAATGAGGATGCAATGGTTTTCTCGAGTCACGGATAACATTAGTTACAATTTGAGGTATCCAAAAAGAGTGCAAAAGGAGAAGAAGAGGCCGCAGAAAATTATGGAATTCATACATGATTATAATTCCACCTAAAAGGATCCCATCTGCAAAACAATTTTAGATAACAAGGAGATATGAGCAGGTTGTCCATGACAATGATACTGATGTCTGATGTAGATCAAGTCTAAGTTGCTCGGACTCTCCAATAATGTTGTTGCACCCGTGTCGGATCCTTAAAAAATACACTATTTTTGGAGGATCCGACACACATCCGTCGATATATTTGAAGAGTCCGAGCAACATAGGATCAAGTTTGTCGCAAGAGAGAGGTAGAGAAAAGAACTAATGAAATTGCTTTTGTGTTTCCTTACAAAATTTGCATGACTATATTCTCTTGTATTACTTCATAGTTCTTTGGCTCACTATGTTTAATGATGTCAGAATGACATAAAGAGACCGGCATAAAAAACTCTTTTATCCTTAGGCCCTTGGCATTCGTCTGAACCAAACCAAGCACAGTGTAGAAACAGGAAAAGATTCATTCGTTGCTAAATTTTGCAATCTAGCCACTGATTTCATTATCTTAAAACTGATATGTCAGATCAGATATTACAAAAATTCTGAAGCCCAGTTGACCAATGAATGAATCATTGAAAATCAGAGGTTACATCCTCCTACGCTAGGTACAGAAATGGAATAGAATCAGGATGTGTTAATGCATTAACTTATACCAAAGCAAGTGTGATTATGTCAAAGAAAACTTTTCCTGGAAAAACTCAAATGCATTATATACCCTTCCCCTTTTTGCTTTACTTGAACTGAGAGTTTATCGGATTACACTAGGTATTTTGTTGTATCTAAAATGCCCTTTCACTAGAGCAATAACTTGCAGCCAGACATGTTAAAGGTGCAGACATATGTAGCTGACGAATCAGTTTAATTCAATGCATATGTTCACATTTCAGCAAGGGATACTTACAGAAGCGGCTGTACAGAACTGACAGTTCGCGCCTCATTGCTTCCCAACCCTCTCCACTAGTCATAGATCTATTTGCCTTCCATATAGCGAGAAGATATCTCATCTCAAATATTGAGAAGACAACAAACTTGAAAAATGCAGCGGTTGCAAAAGCATTGAACAGAGATTCTGTAAAAGAATGGAGGGGAGGAGATGTTATTAAGAGTGTAGAATTACAACCAGAAGCAACAAGAATTGAATAGTTAACACAGATTGTCTTTTTAAGGGAAAATATACTAAAATAGAACTTGAAAACCCAAAGGAAAAAATTGATTTTCCTGAGAATACTAAAAAGAAATGAACAATAGGAATATAATATTCAGTTGAAGAAGTAGCCATACAAACTTCTAAGAGTTGATTACAGGGAAGCAAAGCACGACATAGAAATTGACTTGTTAAAAAGTTACTAACTGATACCATGCTTATCCCTAGAGGGCTACCTCATTGTTACCACTCTACGGGATCGTTTGGTGTGAGGGATAAGAACAAATAGTCATGGGATTAAAAATTAGTGAAGGGATAAAATTTGATATCTTTGTTTGGTTGCCAAGAGTGGGATAACTTATCCCATCATTTATACCATAATGATGGGATAAGTTATCCCAATATGGGATAACTTATCCCAGGCTAGTTAATCCCAGGATAACTAATCTTGGGATAAGCTCTTCCCAACCAAACGACCCCTACAACTTTTAGATTATAAAACCAGTTAACTGTGCTGGCTACAATGACTTAGATGCAGTTACCATCAAACTTACCAACAAGTATGCCTGCAGTGAGATGTAGAAGACAAAGATAAGCATCAATTATTCCCTGTTGCCCGATCATCAAAATTGAAACTTTGGCAGCTCCCTTTAAAAAAAAATTATCAGGCATCATTATTTCACTGGGTATGTTGTTGTTTTTAGGCATCATTTATTTGATTCAACACATTGCAACAGCAAAAGAGTAACATGAGAAGACTTATGTCATTGAATGTAACGGAAAGTCATATTCTTACTGATTGGGTATTGCTATGTTCCATTTGCCGAATGAGAAGGAGCACTTGAAGAAAAGAAACCTAGGTTTTAAGAAGTCAAGGAATCCACACAAATGCAGTTTATGGAAAAAAATAGCATCAGCGAAATAGCAACTCTTGGAGGATACAAAGGTGACCATCAGCGTATAGTTAACTGCTTTGTTGTAGTAAACCTCTATATTGATAGAAGTTGCATTCAATAGCATGGGGGAGAAGCAATCTCCATCGTCATCCACTGAAGGGCTCTCCATCAATCCTTCTAGATGATAATGATCTTGATCTCCATCTGGAAAAGAGCAGTAACTTAAGATAAATGACTTGTTTCTGGAGTATTTTCTCAAACTAAAAGATAAGTTTGAATTTCTATTGATACATGGTTCTCGTAAAATCTCCCACAGGTTTGGGCCAACTGCATTTTGGGTAGAAGAAGCAAATTGCACCAATATCTATTGTTTTGCATTATCGGGACCCTGAACCCTGAATCCTAAACCCTAAACCCATACAAGATATATAATAATTAAAGATCATGGGTAGAGGCAGCACACTGCATCAATATCTATTGTTTTGCATTATCAGGGCATACAAGATGCTCCAAGGAAATGCAACAAAGGCAAAGTTTGAAGAGCTTCTGAAAGGATGTGATAGGAAGTTCTCAACTAGTATCAATATGGAAGTCAAACGCTAATAATATCCAATGTAGACATGAACCAGAGACAAGCAGAATTAGCGGAAGTTAATAAGCAGATTTCATCAAATGATAGAATGGAGCAACATAGATGCAGAATCCAGAGTTTGGTTCCAAAATGGTTTTACATAAATAAGGGAGAAATTGGGCAAAAAGGAAGATGAACAAGGTAAAGAAGATAAATCGAGTACCATTAGTGGAAGATGACACTCGAGAAATTTGTGCTGCAATTTCAACATTACAATGTTTCTCCAACTCATAAATAGGCGCTGCAGGAACAGAGATGCATAGTTTAAGCCATTATTTAAAAAGCTAAATTGGATCAAGTTTGAGTAATCATTAGTACAGTGTTTCTGCTTCCAAATCTTATCTCGTGGCGACTCTTGGAAGACCTGAGATGAGAAAGTTCCAAGCTGTGCAGGAAAGGTAAGATAAAGAAAGATATTGTCATTTCATAATTCTTTTGTGACATTCAATATTTGATTAGAATGTAAATCTAAATTTTTTATCATAACTTATTACCTAGAATACAGATAAATTCCTGAGCTAAAAAACATCTCCCTTTTTAATTTGTCTATTTAACTAAATGGCTCAGCCTCTTAGCTGCCATTATGAAACATCAAAAAGATTAAGAGCTTTCCTGATTTTCTGTCCATTTTGATTACAAAGAAGCTAAATGTGAATGCATGGGTAATGAAGTATAAGTTGACCATTTGCAGACGAGCCAGTCCAGATATATTGTCAACTTTTGTCAGAACATGTCAGTCCCTTTTAAGGTTCTTTTCTTGAGCAGGATGTCAGACCCTTTTGAGTTGGAAAGTAAAATTTATAAAGGAACAAAATTAGAAGGGGGAGTGTGGTATGTGAACAATACAAGAAGTTGCCTCCATTATTTCTCGTTTTTTACATGGAACAAGGATTGCCCTCTATTAATCACCACTAGAAGGAAAATTCCATAAAAATGAGTGATAGGTTTTTTCGCTTTTTTTTTTTTTTTTGATAAAGAGATGAGCAAATGTTAAATAACAAGTAAACACCGAATTTGTTTTCACTTTGTATGCATTGTCTCTGTTAGAATAGGAATAGGTAAATGCAATCCTACTTAGAATAGGAATAGGAATAACAATAGTATATAGAATCCTAT
>JBCEWC010004427.1:0-27367 GCA_038996855.1 Solanum aculeatissimum | reverse complement strand
GCCCATGTATAAGTAATATACATTGTATAGAAGTGTATACTTTCTATAACTTTTGACAAACCATATTGTATAGTTTCAGTGATTTTAGATTATTTTTTATGTAAATAAAATATGAGCTATTTTTTTATAAATATTTTACTTTTATATATATATATATATGTAATTTTCCCATAATCAAATTCATATATTACTTCAATTAAAATACTATTCTTGAGAATCATACGTTTTTTGCCATGTATTCACAAATCAAATTTTTTAATATATAACACGTAAATATCGAAGTATGAATAATATAATATATTATATAACACAATAGACATGTTAGTGTCTCGACACATACACGGATATTTGTCAATTTATAATAAGTTGCATTAATTGAACCCCATATTAACATGTCTTTTTCTATAAAAAAAAAACTTTTAGTTGGGATATGGAACAATTCATCAGTTAAAGTTATATCCATATAAAGATAAGTCAGTTTCAGACGGTTAAGTCGGTGGACAAAAATGAAAAATGAAAAATGAAAAAGCATGAAATTCCAACAGTAATATTAATTGTGTAATTTTGACAACCAAGAGTTGTTTATCTACACAACTAGTTTATGTTTTTGATTGGACAATGAAACAAAAATATAACATTGGTAGAATAAAATATCTAGAGATAAGGTTGATCTTGAATAATACCCACACAAGTAGGACAAATAGTAACATCTAAAATATTCTAATTATTAACCAAGTCATTTTCATTGTGATGAGATGATGAATATTTTTTTATTCTTAGTAAGAGGTCTTAAATTCAGGAAAAAATGGACTTTCTTTGGTAAAAGAATGTGTCTTTTGTATTGGTATATTAATAGAATTCGAATTTTATTTTTTATAATGAAATCACATTCACCAAAAAGGAGAATCTTAGTAGCTCAGATGGTTGATTACCTGAATTTCCACCTTATTGGTGAGGGTTCGTCTCCCGATATTGTAATCCCCTCCCCATTTCTCCTTCCCTTGCCCCCAATTTAAAAAATAAAAAAAATTGGAGAAAAAAAAAACATTCACCAAAAAGATTGTTGTAGTCTTGTAGATGGAATCTTTTCTTTAAGTCTTGAGAACGAAGTTTTTTCATTATTACTATATGTAGTTGTGATAGAACGATAAGTATCTCTCCCATTTTTAATAAGAATTATTCAGTTCGAGTCCTTGATATGAAATCACCACTCACTCTCATCGTCCTCACAGAGTTTGTTGTGGTATGGTAAGTATATCTTTTTATCTTTAAGAAAAGGTGTCAGATTCGAGACCCGAGAATGAAATCAATCATCTTTTTCATCGTCCTCACAAAGCTTGTTATGACATTATAAGTACCCCTTGACATTAATTAGATGTCTTGAGTTCAAATTATGAATATAAAGTCACCAAAAGTCTCTGGTTCAAATTCCTGCAAATAAAATTATTTTTGATAGAAAGAACTTTACACTTAAATACAACTTTTCAAATTAATAGAACCTCAAAATAATATCAATGTTAGATAAACACACTCTTACCCACCCACCCACCCCAAAAAAAAAAGAAACAAACAAACCAAGAAAAGATAAGTCCTTTTTATTGCCCTTGAAGAAACCTTATCATGTCACACTAAACAACCAAAGTAAGTGAGAATTGAAAAGACAACTGTGGTCCTAGTTTGAAGTCAAACGTGGCTTCAAATAATAAGCCATAGAATCATAAATGGTTTTGTGAGTAGACAGCTCTCAGACAAATTATTGGACTTTGTTACATAAATAATTCATGTTCTCAAGGGGCACATTCACTGGATTTGATTTAGTTTGTTTGGACATCTAGTGTGGAAAGTGAGTAGTTACATATAATGTTTATTAATCTGAAAGAAGCTTATAACAAAGTTTTTAGGGGTCCTAGGTAGAACTAATCTCAGTACTAATTAATAGCATTGTCTCATGAACTAATTGTTAACCCATTTTTATTTGTCTTGATCATGGGTAAAGTAACATAATATTTAAGAAGAGGTGTCATATTGTATATTATACGTAAATGATATAGTTTTAGTTGACGGTATATGTGGTAGAGTTAACGATACACTGGAGGGTTAGAGATATATAGACCCTTGAGTCTAAAGAGTTCAAGTTAAGAAGGATTAAGATAGAATACTTGGAGTGCAAGTTTAGTGATGTAGCTTGTGTGACTGATGTGGACATAAGGATTGACACACAAATCAATTTCTAGAAAATTTGTTTTGGATATGTGGATCAATAATCCAAGAAAATGAAGAGATTGATGATGACGTATATTATATTAGGATGGTGATGAAAGTGCACATCTAGTGTACACTAGGAAAGACAAGATCATGAATGAAGTTATTTGGTAAAAGGTGGGAATGACCACTACGAAGGGCAAGATGAAGAAGGCAGCGTTGAGATAGTCAGACATGCATGAAAAAATCTCATTAATGTCTCATATTAGGAGGTGTGAGAGGTTAGGTATATTGAGAATTAAGAGAGATAGCGATAGTCGAAGAAGTATTGAGGTAAGAAGATTAGATAGAAAATGACACATTTACAACTTAATGAGGACATGATAATAAATTAAAAATATGAAAGTGAAGGATTAGAACAAAATGTTAATAGGTAATCGAATATAGTCTAACTTTTCTATCAATATTTTTTACTATTACTCGCATACTATCTTATTCTCCACTTCTAGTTTACATGATGTTTATTTTGCTTCACTTATTGTACATTTTGTTGTTACTATTTGTTTTTTCCTTAGTTATTTTTGGCATGATTTCTTCGCTACTACATTTATTTGACTCATTTTTTAAACTCTGCTTCACTTGAATTGAGGACCTATCGACATTAACTTCTTTATCTTAAGTCCCACTAAGACTCTTTATATACTATCCTCTTTGTACTTCATTTGTGGAATTACTCAAAGTATGTTTATTGCTTTAGATTTAACTTAACATAAAATTTAAGAATGCAAACAAATTTTCGAATCATATGGAATGGTCACAAGACAAATTTTACAAACCGCAAGATGACTATAGAAAACTTAAGAAAGTATAAAAGTACATTTTCTGCATAAACAAAACAAGATTTGAAGCCCAAAAGAAGTCTTCAAAGCACAAAGTTGTAATCTAGGTCCTAAACACAGAGCCTTTACATTATAAAGCAAAGTGCTTAAGGTCTATAATCCTTTACAAGTAAGAGAAAAACACTAATTAACTACAATTACATATACTAATAATTATAATTATAGTCTGTAGCGTCCAAACAACCAGTGGCCTCTTTAGCTAATATCCATCTTTAACATTGAGGTAGATAACTGCTTCTCTATATATATTTAACTTCCTGCCACAAGACACAAAATACAAATTAGAAAAAATTCAACAAAACAATCATCATATAACATGATAGGGGTGCAAAATGAAAGGAAGATAAAGCTATGTTAAATATGTTTCAGAATATAATAAACAAGCTAATGCCTATAGGACTTAAAAATTAGGCAGGTTGTTTACATAACACTCCTTGGGGCGGGCGGCCTTTCCTGAACCAGTTGTGACCGCAGGATATACTTTGTGCACCAAACTGGTCTTCCATTAACAAGAGAAAGAACAAAAACCAAAGGAACTTCTATCAAGAATAAGATAAATGTAACCAAGTCCTTTGTATACCTTGAGTATATGTAACATCCATGTCATTGGTGGTGAGCACTAGTAGTAAAGAGACCCTGTAAAAGTTCAAAACCATGTCTTGTTACTAATGAGATTCATCATTCATACTCAGAAGAGAACGTTAGGCGCACATCACGAGTTTGAACTCTACTGTAGACAATAGTTATGTTTAAGTGGAAAAAGGTAGGGAAATTCCACATTTATCAAGAAAATAATCATGACTACACACCTTGCCACCAGTTTCCTCGAGACGCGCTGCCAGAATCATCTTCTCCATTATCTTTGTTGATCTGTGCAAAATCGAAATCAAAGAAGAAAAAATTAAGAAACACGAGAATAAGCAAATGACCTTTAGAAAAAATATTGGTATCAAGGTGATGGTTCTACCCTTGCCTAATTGACACTGCCTTATCTTTTTTTGCATAGATAACTTTAATTAAAATGGGATAAACAATGAATTACAAAGCTCCCTCATGTTGGTAGGGAGCAAAAACAGATCATCTATTTCTTCAAGGACAGCTTTCAGCAACTAAAATCCCAGCTTCCTCGACGCTCTTGAAAAATAATCCTATCGATATTTGTCTCATATACTTCCACTGATGGATCAAGCACCTAAAATCCAGGCTTCCTCGACGTTCTTTTGATTTGAACCATGTGGTCGTGCATATATAAGAAATTAAATATAGTGAATATGTAGTACATAATCGACAACAAATTCACTATGAACCCAAAGACTCTAAATTCCACATTCGCCTCTAGATACTTCTATCATGCAATTACTAGAACACAAATACTTACTGTTCTAATAAAAGCTCATTAAAATTGGACGCATACTGTTTAGATCATTAGTAAACATAGAAGCGTTGCACCAATAGATCTAAATACCACACAATTGAGGCTTTCGTTTAATACGCGAGAATATGTACTCACAGTTGTGAAAGTAGAGCTCTGATTATTTTGGGGAAATGAATAGACATCTTGCCCCCCATAGTATATCGATGAGCTAAGATGGCATGGCTGTACTTTTTCGTTCTGATAAAATGAACTCGGCTGCTTGTTTTGTGCAGCCTGGTTGGCAGCTTCATTGCTAGTAGAAGTACTTCCTGCAAAACGGAAGTGGAAAAATACGAATCTGGTTGAAATTTCACGTTTTATAGGGAGGATATATAAGAAAAACATCAAACAAACAAATATTTTGATATTTAGAGGAAATCATTGTATATATCCTTCACTAACAGAATGGAACTCCTTATCCAGGGTTGAATATTTTACAGTATCATGAACAATATACCTACATTAATCATACAAGGGACAACAGTAAACAGTTATTATCTCGAAGAGTCACTTAACTAACCTGTGGATCCAACTTTAACATTTCTTTCCTGATGAACCACAGATTCATGCTTCGATTGCTCCGAATTAACCGATCCATGTCCCTTAACAACAAAAGAATTATAAGATCATAGACAGCATAAGATCCAAAATACTAGGAAAGAACATTCTATTTCCATCTATATTCTAACATCTCCTTTTAAGTTTAGCATTACCTTTGTCAAAAGGCACCAATCTCACTAAAAATTAAAGTACAAACCAAACAGAATATAGAAACTTCTCCTTTTCCTATTCTATTCTATTCTTGTCTAAAAGATTCTGTCTCACTTAAAACATAAAAAAACATCAAAATTCAAAATTTAAGCTAAAATTCAACAATTCTTATAGGGAATCATGACAACAATATCTTCCAAAGCCCCACTCTTTTCATTTTATTTTTTCCCCAATTTTTTTAACCTAATCTATTGTTAACAATTATAAACATGGAAAAAAGAAAACTTTTTTATCCCTTCTTAAACAACAATCAAATGTTAGTCATTAACATGCATATCAAAAAAAAAAAGAAAAAAACAGAGCAAGATGAGAAAAGAAAAAAAAAACATAAAACCCCACATCATAAAATACCATTATTCATTGGAAAAATGATTAAAAATCCAAAATTTCATGGAAAAAAAGAATCATACCTTGGAAGGAGGAGGGAAAATAGAATTAAAAATTCCAGAAGATGAAGAGGCAGAAGTTTCTTTGGAACCAAAAAGATCAGAAGTAAATGAAGAACTGGTTGGTTTTTTTGTTCCTTCCATTTTTTTAAATTTTTATCTTTTTTTTGGGTTGAAGAAAATATAAAATAAAATAAAAATAAAAACTCTGGTTGAAATTTGAGGAGATTCAAGTCAGTTTTTATAGGAAAAGCACCGTCAAAAAAAGGATCAGATAAAACGTAAAAGGCCCACAGCTTGTTAAATTTCTCCAGAAAAACAAAAGGGAAAGAATAAAGGAAGAGAGAGACACGTGAGAAGATGGCTGACGCAATTTTAATTGTTAATTGTTAATTGTAATTAATTAATAATAAAAGAAGAAAAAAAAACAGAAAATATAATATTAAATAAATATTTTTTATTTTATATGATAATTAAAAAATTATTTATAAATTGATTAAATTAATTACTTTGTCCTTTGACCGTATCAATGCGCGTAAAATTAAGTTAGAAAAAAACTATAAATAATAAAGTATATAAATTAGCTAGTCTTGAATGTTGATACAAAAGTCATATTAATTATAGGGATAAAATGAAAAAATTTAATTAATTATTTCATTTGCTTAAAAAGAATGACTTTCTATTTTAGTCTATTTTAAATGGAATAATTTTTTTTTTTGGTAATATTTTAATTTTTTACATAAATTTTATTATATTTGACATAATATTAATTTACAATCACAAAATTAAAAAAAAATTGTATTTTCTTAAATTTCGTGTCAAGTCAAACTAGATTATTCTTTTTTAAACGAAAGGAGTCTATCTTAATGTAATAAGTAATGAAGTACTCCCTCCGTCTCAATTTATTTATTATGTATATTAAAAACAGTTGTCTCAAAATAATTTTTAATTTGGATAATCAAGAGAAAATTATTTTTTTTTCAATTTTGTCTTTAGCATTGATTATTCTAGAATTAAGAGACACATATATATAGATAAAACTTAAAAGTTAAATTATTTATAAGAGGTATATTAGTCAAACAACACTCCTAATTAATTTTTTTTCTTAAAAATTGTGTCAAACCTTATCATGACAAATAAATTGAGACGGGGAGTAACATGGATTAACTAATTTTAGTGAAGTGATTTTCTAGTAGCGGACGGGGGATTAAGTATTTGATTGGCATAGAATTTTTTTATTTTAAAAAAAGAGTTTGGAAACTTGTAATGTAAAATAACTCATATATATTTGTATGACATATTATTTTATAAAGGATAAAAATTGATATATTAAAATTAAAATTGTTACTAAGTATAAAAATGTGTCAAACAACACTTAATTTATGCTAGTAAGAATTTTAACATTCTCTATTTATGTGTATATTTGTTGCAGCTAAAAATTATTTTTTTATGGGTTGTTATTAATTAATATACAAATGATTTTTCATTTTTTTGGGGATATCTATCCTTATGTATTATTGTGTTTTGATTATCACATTATTTTGTTGTTATCGTTTATTTCTGGTAAGCTCTAAAATGATTTTCCTATAAGCTGACATGCATATTTATTATTTTCTTTCAAGAATAATGATAATATTTGTGTGCACTCTAACATTCATCAATCTCACTTATATGATTTCACTTGATATATTATTGTTGTTATTGATTTATATCTTTAATTTCAAAAAAACTAACAAAATTACTAAACTAGACTAATTCACTTGAAACATTTGTAACATGTTATAAAAAAAATCTAAAAATAAATAGTCATATAGTATCATAAATTAAATTTTATATACAAGCACATTGTATACCATTACAAAAAAGTTTTCACTTTATTTTAAAAAAATTATAGCTAAGAATTGAAGATGAAGCTGTGTTAGATTATAATTTTTATAAATAATATTTGGTTATCCAATTTTAGTTACACGTTTTTTTCTTCTTCTAAAATAAGTCATATCTGTCGGGAAAATCAAACAGATTAAGGACACGTGAAATCTTCAATACAAGGGATACCCAAAAATATTTTTATACATAACATAAAATATGAGAAGGCAAACAAAATAATACTCCCTCTGTCTCATTTTATATGTTATCATTTTTTTTTTTGGTCCATCAAAAAAGAATGTCACATTACTTTGGAAACAATTTAAACTTAAAATTCTCCTTTTATCCTTAATGAAATGATTTTTAGACACACAAATTTTTAAGAATTATTTTAGACCATAAATTTTAAAAGTCTTTTCAAAAATAAATTGTGACAAGTCAAGAGATGCCACATAAAATGAGACGGAAGGAGTTTAAGATCAACATCGATGCTTATGCTTAACACATAGATTTGTTATATCTTTAACCGATATATATTGACATCTTTATATAACTCATGTTGACTCGATTTTATAATTAATCATATTGAGGGGTTTAACTCATTTCAACATAGAAACTAGAAAGTAGTATGTCAAATATGGAAGAGGTTTCTCTCTATTTTCTTTCTTTCTATTTTCCTCAAGTTTTTTATCTTGATGACTGACACATGGCATAAGTTAATTTTTAATGGCTAAGATTTAATTGATTCATGTCATTAAATGAAGAGAAAAAAATTATCAATTAAATCTTAACGGTTAAAATCTAATTTGTACTACGTGTCAACCATCAAACTAGAAACTTGAAAAAAATACATCAAACACTTTATCGTGGATCATAGCACGACAGATGAAATCATTCATTACCAAATTATAAATCATAATGAATCTAGTTCATTATTAGGTCAAAGAACAACATAAAATAATACTTACTACTCCCTCCGTTTCATATTATATGGGCATCTTTCTATAAATATTTGTCCTATACTTCCTTCATCCATCTTTACTTGGCCCCTATACTATTTTAGGATGTCCAACAATACTTGTTCAGTTTATGAAATCAAGAGATAATTTTACACTTAGTTCCTAATTTACCCTTGTCATTAATTATAGTCATTTCCCTATTACATTTTTCAATACATTGTATTAATTATATTCAAAGGGTGATTTAGTAAAATTACCCCTATTATTTACTACTTCTTAATCCCTGTGCCAAGTCAACAGGGGCCAAATAAAGTTGGACGGAGGAAGTATTATATGGGCACTTACTCAGTTAGGATAGAATTAATTATTTTTTCCATTTTATCCCACCATTAATTAGTGTATTAATGATTTTTTCTAATTTAATGTATATTAATATAAATGAAGGATAAAATGATAAAGTCTATCAGTGTATTAATAATTTCTTAATAACCGTGTTAAATGAAAAATACCCATATAATATGAGACGAAAACAGTATACCATTGAGAAAATACTAAATAGGAAAAACAAGAGAAAGCTTTTATTTTACTCAAAAGTTTGATGATTATACTATCATAAAATTGATACCTATAATTATGGATGGTAATTTTTATATAAATAAGAAAAAATTGATAGAATCATATAATTTGACATATAAAAATGTATAGTCATGTTTTTTATCCTAAACAATCTAAAGACAAGTAAATTCTTTCTCTAGAAATTTTTATATGTCTAGAATCCTCAAGGCATACCAAAAAATTCTTCCTATCAAATTTCATAAATATATAAAAATTCTCCAATAAAACTCTGAAGAATAAATAATCTTCTTTGGATATAAACCTCCTATATGTATGATAAAAATTAAAAATATATCAAGTAACATCCAAGTGATATGATGATGTGGCATCTCCATGACAAGTAGCTTATCATTTTATCTTATATGACCAAAGCAAAATTACAATAAAATAAATAAATAAATGTGTATACGTACAGTGCATGGAAGTTATGACTGACTTTAATTAATTGCTTGTTCTATTATTTGGTTGGTGGGATAAAGACGTGAGACCATGTATATGCTTCAAAAGGAAAATAATATTAATATTTTTTTTTTATAGTTTTATTAGGGGTAAATTTAGAATTTTTAGTCATAGAAAAGAGTAAAAAATGTCCTTGCATTATAAAAGAAGATTAAAAATATTTTTTGTTTATACTTTAAGTCATTTATGCCCTTGTACTATCAGAAATTGATAAAAAAATGTCCTGATTTAAATGGCACTAACGGAAAAGGGTTCAAAAATGTCCTTAATTTATACTTTAGTCTAAAAATGCCCTTATTATTATCAAATGGATTAGAAATGTCATTCTTTAAATGAATGTATATATATATATATATATATATATTTTAAACATATTGTATTCATAATTAAAATATTATTATGATAGTACTATTTAAATATTATTATGATAGTACTATATTCTTTGGATCAAAATATAAATCAAGTGTATTTTTTACTCTTTTCTGTTAGCATTATTTAAATCAAGGCATCTTTTATCCAATTCTGATAGTACAAGGGCATAAATAATTCAAAGTATAAATGAAAGACATTTTTTATCCTTTCTAATAATACAAGGGCATTTTTGACCCTTAAATTTTTTTAAAACATGTGTTAAATAAGAATTGATTCTTAATATGTCTTCTTTAGTAAATAATTTAATCTTCTTGTTATATGAGTATCAACAAGTAATTTCAAAATACTACATGAAATATTTATAAATTTACTTTGAACTCAATTAGTTGATTACTTGCCACGAACATATTTGTGGTGATTTTAATAAACCTCCACGATGTTCTTCACAAAATAACTTTTTAATTTGTGGAGGTTTTTTAGTTCAATTTGTAATATTTTAGAACCTTCATAATATGACATTAAATTTGTGTCTACTTAAAATGTCATGATATAAAATCAATATTTACATAATTTGATTTGTGAATTCTTATAAAAATATTATTACCTTAATAATAAATATGAAATTTGATTTCAACCAAGCCTTCAAAATAATATGAATAAATTTATTAAATAGCACAATTAATGCAAATTAAATTTCACTAAATAAATTCATATTAATAAATTTTATGACTTCAAACATAGCAAATTAAAGTAATACAAACTTGTGTACAATCATTTGAACATTACAATTTTAAATTCATTAAAGTACACATCAATAAATATATATAAAAAAAAAATACTAGAATGTTTTTTTGGTGATTTGATTTGTTGTCATCCAATCTCCAATTCGGTGAAACAACCTCAATCTTCACATCAAACTGAAATAATGATAATCTTATACATAATTAGTTTGTGAATCATCAAATTCATACAATAAAATCATCCTTATATTTAAAATATATTTACCATCTATTTCATTTTGTAGAATTTACAAAAAAAAATAAATTAATTAGCAAAAATCACAAACAAAAGAATAGAACTAGAAAAGGGATAGTTATTTGGTTGGATTTGAAGGTTTAGAGAGAAATTTTATTTTTGACTATTTTTAATATTTTGAAGGGAAAAGTATTAAAATTTTAGCTGGATTTGGGTTTAAATGAAAATGAGATAAAAAAAATTTGGCATAGAACAAGCTTTTATTTTTATTTTTTGTCAACTAGTAACTATTAATTAAATATTTTACCTTAAAATTAACTAGTATTACAAGAGCTTAAATAAAGTATAAATGGAAATAGAAATAAATAAAAAATGAATATGACTATTAATTTGGCATTTAAATTTTATTTTAAAATGTGCGTATGTGTGTGTCTATATATATATATATATACAAAATTTCTAAAATAACGAATTAAATAAATTTTTAAGAGTTGATAAATGCCATAAATTACAAAAGATTGTGATGATTTGCTAACCTCCATAATAAAACCACCACAAAAAAAGATTTATATTGTGGGAGTTAAAATAAATGTCATAAAATGAATTAATGATGGGATTTTTTAGGACTCCCACAAGTTAACTGCCACAAATTGAGCATTTTTTTGTACTAATGGGGCTAGGGTGGTCTGAGTCGGAGTCATGATTGAACATGACGCTTACGTGCTGGACTTGATTAAGAAATAAAGTTACGTCTTTGCTATCAACTATAATTTTTGACATAATAATAAGTGTTTGATCCTAACAAATTATCAAATCAAATCAATGAATGCCTTTTCTTTTATGTATTACTATGATTTTATCTAATAAATTAAACCTAACGTATTTTTTATTTTATACTTTGATAAGTTGATTTATAGGGAAATTCTGTATTACACTATGCAACATCCAAATTAGCTCACACTTTAAATGGGCTATTTTTAGGCTATCCTCAAAATAATACACACCTATGCTACAACAAAAACAATTTTTAGCGACAATAAATATTCACATAAATAAAAAGTGTTAAAATCTTTATCAAATGCAATTGGATTTAATATTGCTACAGGCTTTAGAGATATTTACAAGAATGTTAATCGCCTCTAAAATATATTTTACCAATAATTAAGCTATTATAAAAAAAATAAATTATTATCATTAATTAATTACCACTAAATATTATTTTGGTACAAACTTTGTTGCTTGTCGGTGAATAAGGAAAAGTCCAAGATTAAGGTACTATGGCCAGGCTGTTTATGTTTTGATAGGATAAGATTTGCAGCTTTTTGAAGATACGTCCATTCACCTGATTTTATAAATAAAATAAATATAGGGGAAATTACAGAAATACATAACATTTGAAAATTTAATTATAATTATATTTTATTATTTAAAAAAATTACTAAATTCTTTTTTTCGCTATTTCGCTGATACATAACATACATTTATAAACTATCAATTAGTTTCACTGATATCTAAAAAAATTAAATAACCAATTAATTACTGATATGTTTTTTAATGTTTTCAGTATATTAAAACTGATATATTCTAATTTTTAATAACTGATACACACAGATCATCAATAATCCTAAAATTCACATTGTATCAATGCTGATGTTTATGTATCGACGTTTCTTAAAAAATAAGGAATTTTTAGTAATTTCAGAAAAAATTGATATATATTAAAATTATGCATGTAAAGTATGAGATTTCTATGATTTGCCCTAAAATATATTCAACATTTACAGGTTTATAATCCTTCATTTATACTAACAGGTAATAACATTATCCAATTATTTGTTCACATGTTTAATGTACAACTTGTCATATTGCAATTATCATATTGCCCCAATTACATTTAAAAAGTCGAGAAATCTGGAATTGGATTATATTTTCCTAGATTTGGATATTGTTTGTTTTTTTCTTTTATCAAGTCAACAGCAAATGATGTTGATTTTATTGAAATTTTTTGAGTTGGTGTTTGGCCTAATTTTTAAATTTTTTTGGATGAAATTTTATCATAAGTTTAGTTATTATTACAATTGTCAATACCGCTATAAATCTCTATCGTTATGATAGTTCCTACAATATATACCAATCACCTTTATCGTCATAACTATCATCATCATTATTGTTAGCCACTAAAACTATTTTTATCACCATAACCACTATAAACCATCTTCATCATCACTACCTAGTATAAGTGTTTCGTTATTTTAGTTAAGTTTTTAAAATATTTTAAGAACTAAAAAGCTTTGTACCAAAATCTATGAGGGTTTTCTTCCTTTCTGACTCTTTCACAGAACGAAGCAAGGTTGTCGGTTGAAGCTTAATTTTTATTTAAATTATACATATATTATGCATGTAAATAGATTATGTACATTCAAATGTTAAAAATATAAATAATCTTAATCATTCAATATTAAGATCTAGAGACAACATCATCATTTTGATTCAAACGTCTGAATCTTAATGAAAACAAATAACTTTTTTTTTTTAATAACTCTTTAATTATAACTTTTACATATTATATTTCAAGCCATAAAATTATAAGATATTTTAACACATTCTATTTATTTTAAATTTAAGATCATAGATTTAATTTTTTTTTAAAGTTTTATATCAAACATAAAATAAGATAAAAAAAAATTAAAAAATGAAAAAAGTACCTCATTTATTAAATTATTAGTTAAATCATACGGATATTGTCTTTTGTTTTTTCTTTCTACTGAATCAGTAAATCTTATCTTCAACAGTGGAGATCAGAGTACAAGGGCCACTCCAAAATCATAAAGGTCTCTTTGACTAAGAATTCCTAGATATAAAAATATGTTGAAATATGAACCTTGTCGTTTTTCCAAAAGAAAAAACATTTTTCAATTTATTTAGTTTATGTATTAGAAAAATATAATATAAAATACAATGTACTATACTAGCCCACAAATTATTGATGATGTTGAAATTTTCGTATATTAAAAAAGAAAACGAGTTTTGAAATATATGATTTAAAATAAATTATATCTTATATCTTATTATTATTTCATAACAAAATTAATTCAACTCACGTATTTTTAAATTACTATGATAAATTTAACAATATGGTTTTACCGTTAAACATAACCGGTGCAACATGGAACAAAATTAACAACGTAAGATTCATCTGTTTCTGAGGTTTTTTGATACGTTACACACACAAATACTTCCAAAGCCACTAGAGAATGCAAATTCGAATACAAACTTGACAATACAGACAAAATCTACGCACTCAAACCACAAAATAATAAATGATATAATACTTTTTAAAAAAAAAAGGTATATATATATATACAACAACAATATATTCAGTGAAATTCCACGGATGAGATATGGAGAGGATGAAATGTTCACAGATCTTATTATTACTTCATAGAGATAGAAAGGTTGTTTCTGAAAAAACTTTGTCATATATATATATACACACACTTTAAAAATATTTATTTTATCTTAAACAAATTTTTTTTTATCATACATATATTTATAACATAATTAAATTATAAACTTTAAATTTTCATATTAAATTAATTATCTCACGAACAAAATTATACACCTTTTATCTTATTTTATATGTTATCTTTTTTTAATCCAATAAAAAAATTTATATTATTATAATTAAAAATAATTTAATTTTAAAAATTTTATTTTATCTTTAAAAATTTTAATTAAATAAATCTCAATTATATAAATATCTAAAAATATACTCTAAAATATATTAATTTTATTTTTTAAAATATTATATTAAATTAAAAAAATCACGTAAAATAAGACGAAGGAAGTATTACATATTATTTTGATAGTCAAAGATTGAGATAATGTGGGTCCTACACAATGGATAAACCGACAAGCAGGTGAAGATGACAAAGTGAAAAGAAGTAGGTCCTACATTTGAAGATTACGTTTTCAAGTGTAACGAGGGGCGCCGCATGATCTACATCTGTCCAATATTTTGCCACATGGTAAATCACCATCCATTGAATTTACTAAACTAACCCCACTAACTCCCCCAGCCCCACCCCACCCCCACCCCACCCCACCCACTCCTCTTTTTTTTTTATTTATGAAATTCGATTAAATTTAATTTTAGGTTAGAAAAATTTTACATTTTGAGAGTGAAATGCTTTCTAATAAAGAGAATTATTTAATTAAAAAGATTTAATCTCAAAAATTTTCATTAAAACTAAATAATATTTCTTACTTTATTACTAGGGCTACATATCGATCGGTTATGAAATTTATCGGTTTGACTTATTAGTTATTGATTTGGAAGCATGCTAAATAGTTATAGAACTATTAAAATTTTGACTTATTGATTATTGATCATTATTGATTTAATCGTAAAGATTTGATATAATTTTTTTAATTAAAAATTACTTAGAAAATAAGGTGACAAATCAAATAAACTATATATGCACATGAGATGACGTATTGCATCTTACTAAAAAATAAACACTGTTACATTGTAAAATAACTGAGAATTTGAGATATTCAGAAATAAAAGTATGAAATTGAACTCTAAGTCAAGGACTTTATATACAAAATGTTATAAATATAATTATTTAATTTATTATCGGGTTATCGGTTAGGAGAAATAGGAGAAATTGACAGAATTGAAGCATTAGAGATCCCAATACATTAAGATATTGATTTATTGATTATTATCAATTCAGTTATGGGTTTAATTGACAATATGTCATGTCACAAAAAAAATTAATTAAAAATCACTTAGAAACAAAGTAAAAAATCAAAATTAAACCATGCATATGAGTTAGCAGATTACATTTTGTTCAAAAATAAACACAAGCACATTGTACAATAATCGAATATTTGAGACAAACAAAAATAAAAGTATGAACCAAACTCTACTTAAAGGACTTTATATATCAAATAAATATAATTTATTAATTTTCTATCAGATTATCAATTATCCTTTAAAAAAAAATCTCAAACCGATAAGAATCAATAATTTGATAGTTAAAAAAAACACAAAATCACTAAATAAATAAAAAAAATTAAATTTGAATCATTGTTCCCCATTCGATTTTGAATTATCCCATCAACAACAAAGGAATAAGAGAGAGAGATGAGCGATAAGTCTTGATATCCAAAAAGAAAGCCAAGTCTTTGAGTTCATGGACCATAGCAAACCCGGCCCAATTGTCTCAACTTAATTGGGCCAGTCTGCAGCATAGATCCAGCCCAAAGTGTTCTTTTTCCATCCAAAAACACAACCCAAGTAATTATATTTGAGAAAAAATAAAATTTGTTAGGGAGGTCTTGTAGATAGCCAATAAAATTTAGAAGCTTAAAATCTTACATAGGTTATACAACTACAAAGCTTAAAATCAAATCGACAAGCAGGTAGCTTATAAGCAAGTTCTTTAGATTTGTAATCAAGCAAATAACTTACAAGTAGTTCAAATAGATATATTGTAAATAGTTTAAGCAAACAACTCCCAAAAAGCCTCACACCAAATTCGTTTCTTCTATAAATAGAAAATCAATTCAATTTATTTGTACATCAAATTTACAGTTCTCCCCTAGCTTCGCCCTCCTAAGTCTGGGAAAAGAACATACCTATACAATTTAAGAGTCAAAATTACATGAATATGTCAACAAACATAGTTACAACCAAATGTCAACATCTTTTTTACAAAATTATACATGCAAGTTGAGGCCCCCACCTCCCCTAAAAAAAGGGAAAAAACGAAATACCAAAAATAAAAAGGGATTAATTAATATGCTGTTAATTTCTTTCATTAATTTATTGATGGTATTTATTTAGGTATGAGTTAACCTTTGATTTTACATTAAATGAGCTCTGTCTTTAATTAAATGATCTATATTAACATTTTATTGTAATCAAGCACATTCATTGGGGAGACCCCAAAATTAAATGAAAAAAAAAGTAAAAAAACGGAACAGACAAAAAAAGTATTAATCAATGTGCTGCTAATATCTTTCATTAATTTATTGATGGTTTTTATTAAGGTGTGAGTTAACTTTAATTAACAAGAACAAACACATTATAAGAACAAGCACATTATATGATAAAGCATAAGAGAGATTGCTCTGCTGTTGAATTTCATATTAGTTTCGTTTTGAGTTGTGAAGAGTTTAACCATAAATAATCCCTTAACCAGTCCATTAAATAAGTGGAAGATTCATTAAACTGTGATGGAAAGTGTCTCTATTTTGATTCATCACGATGGCAAATGGGATGCAACAGGTTAGTTTTTTTTTTTTGTAATAAATTCGTTTGTTTAATTTTTTTTTTTTTGGAATGATATAAAGTTAGCATCTGTTAGTTTTAAAAAAAAATTTAAGCATACATATTAGTTTTAAAAAAATGTTTGACACTGTAAGAACATAGATATTAATTTGATGCAAGAATTTATACGGAATGGTATGTATTCATGATAAAAAGTACACGAATGTCATGGATTGATGCATATGTTGTAAATAGTTTACACCTATTCATGTTTTTTTTTCCTTGGAATACATAAAGGTATTAACTTGTTGCCAAGCTTTTTTTCATTAATTCATGATATTAAAATAATTATTTAATCAAGTCAATATAACAATATAAAACAACTTACTAGACATATAATCAGATGTAATTAAATACAATAAACGAAAAGGAACAAAAAAAATTGGCAACATTAATAAGTCTGGGGAACAAAACAAAATAAACATTTAAATCAAGTTGCAAAAATATGAATAAATGCATTAGCAATAAAGGTACAATTAAAGGATCACTAGGAAAAAAAATAAAGATCTATAATATTTTTTTCGTTGAAATAAGGATTTAATGACATCTAATTTTTTAATTTCAAAAATGAAATATTAATGAACAATTATTTTATTGGTTATTTTTAAAATTTATTGGTGAAAATATTGATATAACTATTGCTTGGTTTATTTGTTTGTTACTGATTGATATTTATATACTGAAATATTTGGTTATTATGATATTAATTGATGGTAATTTTGTATGTATTTGTATGATTTAGGTGAATTGTGTTTTGATTATTTCATATATGAAATTCCTAGAAGGGCTTTTTTTTTTATTGGTAATAAAAATGGTGAAATTCATCATTGTAGTTGGTATTACTTGGTATTTAGTTGGTGAAGACGATAGTATATTTGTTGAATGAAATGATAACCTAAAAGTAGATAACGGTTGAGTGGTGAAATAATGATATGATGGTTGATTGGCTGGTTTAATACAAAATAATTTTTGACAAGCTTTAAATTTTTTTAGGATTGTTAATAATTGTTAATAATGTTGATAAGCTTATTGAACATTGTATTTGGTATTTGTTGATAGCAAAAGTTGATATTTTCATTGATTTATTTTGGTATTATTTTAAAATTACATAAATAAAATTTAGTTAGATGATGTTATTTTTTTAATAAAGGTGGTAAAATTATTGATAGTGATTGATATTTCTAATAACATAACAATATGGGTGATCAAGTTTATTTGGACCAGAAAAGATGCAACATTGATTTCTTCTCAGGGTATCCATTGTGTATAACATGTAGTAATAGAGCAATGAAAATCATTCTGTATCAAAGTGGTGTGCAAACTGAAACGCACTGTTATACCATTGCAAATACCATGTGTTTTGCTGGATTGGAAGCAGTTGTTACCGAAGAAAACGAAGAAAGAAAAATAATTATTTTTTAATATCATGTATTTTTTTATACCATCGCAAATACCATGTATTTTTTTAATTATTTTTCCAGTTTTTAAGACATTGAACTTGTTTTGAGTCAATGAGGACATTCAGATCTTTGGTGTAGTTATTGGTATAAATTTGATGAAACTTAGTCACATTATTGGGGTAAAATGTTGATTAGTGATTGATGGTGATAAAAACTTTGTTGGTTGATTTTTTGTAATTTTTTTTACAGCTATTGAACCATTGAATTTATTTTTGGAGATTTTTTTTTTAACAAAGAATAATTGTTGCAAAACTTGGTGAATGAACACTTTCAATTTTTTGATGCATTTCTTGGTATAAAATTTGGTGAAAACTTAGTCACAACTGGGTAAATTGCTAATTAGTGACTTGTGGTGGTAAAATCTGGTAGTCTAGTTATTATTTTTTTTAAAAAAAATTCTTTTATAGTTATTGATCCATTGAACTTGTTTTTGGATGAGTTTTTTCCAACAAAGAATATTTATTGTTAAATTTGGTGAATGAACACTTTCGAATTTTTGGTGCATTTGTTGGTATAAAATTTGGTGAAAACTTACTCATAATTGGGTGAATTGCTAATTGGTGATCGATGGTGGTAAAATTTATCCAACCAAATAAATCACATCAAACAAACCAAGAAAAAATATCAATCAAAATACCAAAAAAGATACCAATCAAATATATCACACACAGATAAACAAAAAAAAATACAAATCAAATACCAAGCAAATAAATGATATCAATCAAACAATTTAAATAAATAACCAACCAAATAAATCACTACAAAAATAACCAATTATATCATCGTCAATTCACCAAAATAAACGCTAACTATTTTCGTCCGGTACAAATAAAACTAAAAAAATATATTTATTGTTGATTAATATTATATTTTAGAAATAAAAAAAATTAAAATTATTTTTTCCTATGTTCCATTATTTTCATTATTTTTTCTTTTTTGTATTTTCTCCATGTATGAGAGAGATAAAAAAAATTATGTTTTTCCCATGTATGAGAGAGACAAATTTTATTTTATTTTCTTGTTTTTTTTTTGTGCTTTCCGAAGAGAGAGACAAATTTTTATTTTTCTTTCTCTTTTTTCTATTTTTTTGTGTGTTTTTCCCATGTATGAGAGAAAACATTGAATTTCTTTTTATTTTTTTTCGTTTTTTTTTACTTTCCCCATGTATGAGAGAGACACAATTTTTATTTTTCTTTTTTCTGTTTTTTTTTACTTTCCCCATGCAATAATATCATGAGATGACATAAATATAAATAAAAAATTTAAAATTATAAATATTTTTTAGAGTTGACATGATTAATAATATAGATTCTTAAAATGTATAATCTTACAATTTTTTCTTTATTTTTAATAACCTTTTTTTACACCATCAATAAATTTTTAATAATTTGGAGTTTTTTTTTTCCATAAATCATTAATTTGGAAAGGTACATCCTGTTGACTCATCTTTTAAAAATTGAACCACCAACTAACTACTCATTAATACATATAAAGGAAATTAGTGGTCTATAACTACACAGAAAATTAAGTTCTTGTCATTAATTTATTATTATGGAGGAAAAAACTATTTCATGCTTTTGTAGTAGTTGAGAATATTTCAAAATCCAGTACAATTTATTACTACGTAATTAATTTCTTATTTATTTGAGGAAAAAAAAAACTTGTGCTATCTAACTTATATTTAAATTGTCGATAGATATAACTTAAATCTTTATAAATTATAAATTACAACATAAAAGCTACAAAAGGGGTCTTAGGAAAGAATTATGAAAAATTTGAAATATTTTAGCCGGCATATTAGCATAAAATCTACTCTTTTTAATTCATATTAGGTATCACATTTTTCTTTTACACGTCCATTAAAAAGGATAACTGTACAAAACCTACAACATACACACAATAAAACCTATTTACAATGACAATATTTGTCCGAAAGTTTCATAGCATGCTATAGTAAGGTATTGTTATATATGTACAATTGTACAGTGACATATGACAGTTAGATCTCATTAGTCGTTATTAATAAAAGTATACAAATTATAAAAAAAAATGGTACTTTTTATGTTATAAACAAAAACAATATACTTGTTACAATTAAAATCTCAACTGATTTTCATACTCCATAAATTAAAAATTGAAACTGATAATTACTAATAAATTCATAACTAATTGTACCATAAAGACAAAATAAATATTTCAGGAAGATACGTATTTAAAATTGATTAAAAATTTAAATATATTAAATTTGACGTAAAATTCTATAACTGTTGGTTGCTTCATAAATTTTAGCCTCTTAATAAAGGAATGTACTATTGTTAACTAATTTAACAAAATAATAGAGACTTATAATCTACTTTTATAGAATTAATTTCTTCTATTCAAATTATAGATGAGCTTAATTTATAATTCTCTTTTCTTTTTTCTTAACAATCTTTTTTGTCCGCTTTCAGCTATGCTATATAGATGAGCTACCTTTTGAAAGAAAACGGAATATGTAAGTAAGTAGCATTTAGAATAGAATCCTGAGCAGCTAAGAAGAAAAAAAAGGATTGAATCCGGCTCACAAACCAGGAGATCTGGGGGCTTTTGCCCGCTCATCATCAATCCCATTCTTCTTTCCATATGTCCACACCAAATTAAAATAAGTTGCAAGAATGACAGAAAGAAGTCTTGTACACTTTGAAAGAAAAATAATCTGCTAGTACCTAATTTAACTTCAAAAGTATCTTACGAGATAAGCATCGTTCAAAATATTATAAGAAAATAATAATTCATATCCTCAAACAAAATGAACTCTTAATACCCCTCGAATATCCAAACCTAGACATCTGAAGTAGTATCAGGTCAAAAATTGAGTAAACAAAGAACTAAATCGTTCTGATTCGATAACACATAAAAATTGTCAAAAACCATATAAGAAGAACTTCAACCAATATGGTAGAATTGACAATTTGACATATACAAAACTCAAAAAAAATCATTGAAATTTCCAAGAAAAACATTGAAGATTGGAACAAGAACCATCCCAATTATCACTACACAAATCTTGCTTTATTTCTTGTCCAAAACTTGCACCATCACAACACTTACAGACCATTCCAAGTGTTTCAAACATCTTTAAATACTCTATTGATGAAGAAAACATCTTACTATGTTGTTGTATAGAAATTGGTCTTCCAGCATCTACAAATCCAAATCTTGATTCTTCTTGAAATGAAAAATTTATAAACATAAGAGATAACAAGAACAAATAAACCTTAAATAAAGACATGTTATATATAAATTTTCTTCTTTTAAGACATGCATAAATATGTATATGCAAGTTCTTATAGTTAAAAGAAAGTGAGATTTAATTTATTTTTTTTGTTTTAAAAAGTCAACTTTTAAGTATTCTTGAAGTTGAATAGGTGCAAGGCTGTTTGTGTTATGATTGTGGGCTTCTAGAGATGACAGAGTGTACTTGTTGAAATTTTCCTTTCTTCATAAATAATTAATTATGTTGAAGAGATTTTCTATCAAAATAATTGATGTTTTAGGCTTGAATATATAAATTAAAGAATTTATTTACTTGTAAAAATTACTTTTTCTGTTTTATATTACTTGTTAATTCTACTTTTTACATATAAGAAATTATAAATAAATAAGATATTTTTATTAATTTACCCCTTAATATTTTTTTAACACACTATAATTGTTTGTGTTATTTATCAATACCAAGATTAACAACCAAGGAACTTTTTTGAAATTTTATAGTATTTATATTTTAAAAAAGAATTATTTTTTTAGGTAAAATAGAAAAAAAATTGATTCTATCTTGATTTTGTAAATTAATAATTAATTTTGAATAAATAATATTCGAAATTTTCTTTTGAAGGTAAGGTTTTCTTTTCTTTTTAGGTTGACATAATTATTATTAAATTTGTACAATAAATTAGGAACGTGTCGAGCAAAATGTTTTAAAAAACATAAATTATCGAATCCTCACCAACAAGGTGGGAGTTCAGGTAGTTAACTAACTGAGCTACTAAGATTTTCATTTTAATCTAGATTAACTCGCTAAAATATCAATTATTTTGGACGGGAGTGAGTAATAAGTTTCTCAATTCACAAACTATAAAATCATATGCTATTATTTTAGGAAATGGTCTTTTTTTTGGGATGAAATAATACAAAATGAGAAGGAATTTTATTCCAAAACTTTAATGAAATTAGTTGGAGACGTATTCAATATGACATTCATTTCAGACCAATTAATATTATGATTTGGTATTCCGTGACCTTTTCGGATCCATTAATTTGGGAAAGCACTGCCTCTTGACTTATTTATTTAAAAATTGAAATATTATTATAAAAAATGTATAATATACAACATTATATGAAATAATGAATAGCAAAAAGTTATAGTAAAATGATGGTATATATAATGACTGTTATTAGAAATGTGCCACTGTATATACATATAAACCACCAGATTCAGTGGCGGAGTTAGAATTTTCATCAAAGAGGTTTAAAATCTGAAGTACACACAAACTAGTCAAAAAGGATTTGACATCTACTATATATAAATAAAAAAATTATTTAATCATATATAAATAGTATAATTTTCCATCGAAAGAATCATGGTTTGGACAGTGACGGATCTAGGATTTTAAAGTTGTGGGTGCTCTCTTAGCTTAAGAGCAGTGAAATCAAATTTTTTACTGAGGAATTCAAAACATAAAAAGTAAATACACAAGAAATCAAAGAGTGTTCAACATCTATTATATATATACAAAATATCATTTTAAATATGAATAAATAATATATTTTTCACCGAAGAGAGTTCAAATGAATTTCTTGAACCTATGTAGCTCCACCATCATTTAGCTAGTCAAATGATGGTATAAATCATAATGACTGTTATTAGAAATGTGCCACTGTATATACATAAAAAGGAATAATCAACCATCGGTCAGTGACGAAGTAAGAATTTTCACCAAGGAGGTTCAAAATCTGAAGAAGTACATACGAATTAGTAAAAGAGGATCCAACATCAATTATATATAAATAAAAACATCATTTTAATCATAGTGTAACTCCGCCCCTACCACCGGCTATTAATGAAAGAGAATTTTTCTCAAAAAATTAGTAAGATGCAACCCAAAATATTCTTAAAATTCTCAGATTTCCTACTAAGATCAGTTAATTATGACCTTAGAGTAATTTTAAATTTAGGTGATTTGTACTCTTCCATTAGCAATAAAATGAGTCATATCTTATGATGATTCTGCCATCCTTTAACTAATTGACTAATTGAAAGTAAAGCTGCACTTTCTTATTTATTTTGATCGATTGGATAATACATTATGTTTGCATTTCTAATTTTCATTATAAATAATAGTAAGATGCATAGAGAAGGATTAACACGAGGAGAATTCTATCTCAATTGAACTCTGATCTACATCGATAAGGCTAACAGAAGAGTGACTTTGATATCATCTGTAATGATTCAACCCGCTAGTGATATTGTGCGCTTTTGGCCTAGCCCCGCACGACTTTAAAAAAGGAAAAAGTACAAAAAATAAACCTAATGTGAAAATATTTATCCTTAATAGACCCAATCCAAACTATTTACTTTCTAACCCACTTTTTTCTTTTTATTTCGTCCTGATGTCATGCTGACGTTGTGTTGTCGTTAGCATGATGTCAGCATGAATACTATGAAATAATCCTCTGTGATACTCCAACGGTATATATACACCATACCAATATCATATAGAATGAGTTCAATCATCTTTGATATTCTGACGGTATATTGATATCCAATTAGATCATATAGGATTATGTTTTTTTATAAGAAATAAACAAGAAATAAAATTTTTTTTATTAAAATCTAAATTAGTAGAAAATATATTCGTTGTGATACTCCGTTGGTATATTTATACCATATCGATATCGTATATGACTAGCAAATTATTAAAGTTACAAAATTATTTATTAAACTCTAAATTAGTAGAAAATATATTCTTGTGATACTCTGTTGGTATATTGATACCCTATCAGTATCATATAGTTTTGAGCTTTTTTTTAATAAATAAAATAATTAAGAGAAAATTATTAAAGTTACAAACTTATTTATTAAATTCTAAATTAGTAGAAAATATATTCTTTGTCATACTCTATCGGTATATTGATACCATAACAGTATCATATAAGACTGAGTTTAATCCTCTCTGATACCCTGCCGATATATGTATACCCTATCAGTATATCATACAAGGTGTGTGTTGACATCAACATGACATCAGCGTGCGAATTTTAATAGCAGGGAGGGTGAATTTTAATAGTAAAGGGACACAAAATGTAAAAAGATATATGAGTGTAAATAGTTTGTTTCAAAGGGGTATAAACTTAGTTTTCCCTTTAAAAATGTTACTAGTAGGTAAAGTTTGCTTACTTCTATATCCAACATCTCTCCTGTGTTTTGTCAATATGAGACTTCTTATCTAAAGAAGGGTTGTACGTTACAGTAAAATGTTCGACAAATGAAGATGGTTACAATGTTTCATTGTACAAGAACAAGGGTGTTATCTAAAATTATAACAATTATAAAGGTACTCATACTATGAAGGTCTGATAAAGAGTGATGATATGAGGGTGAGGAGAGAGGTGTCCATTTCAGAGAATTAGTACAGATTCATGTCAGGGCGATTAAATATTGAAGTAATCCATCTTGTGCAAAGACCAGTGAAAAAATATAGAAAAAAAGAAAAAGGAACCTTCATATGGTGTTCATTGATCTTGAAAGGGCCTACGACAAAGTTCTGAGAGATGTCTTCTGGAGGTGTTTGGAGGATAAAGGTGGCTTGATGGTATATTAGGACGATAAAAGACATGTATGATGGAGCCAAGACGAAAGAGGAGACTTGGAGCATTTTCCTGTTAAGATAGGACTATATGAAAAATCTGGGTTGAACCCTTTTCTTTTTGCCTTGGTGATGGATCAGCTGATATAATCTATTCAAGAGGAGGTTTCATGGGGTGTATTATTTGCAAATGACATAATATTGCTTGATGAGACACGGGATAGAGTTAATGATATGTTGGAGGTTTGAAGATAAACTCTAGAGTTCAAATGGTTCAAATTGAGCAGGATTAAAATATAATATTTAGATGCAAATTTAGTGCTGCGATGGATGAAGTGGGCATAGATGTGAGGCTTTCTACTCAACTTATTCCCAAAAGAGAGATTTAAATATCTTGGGTCAATAATCTAGAGTAGTGGGGACATTAACGATGTTGTCACACATCACATTGGGACAATATGGATGAAATAAAGGCTTGCCTCTAGAGTATTGTGTGATAAAAATGTACCACCTAAACTTAAAGGTACACTCTATAGAATGATGGTTAGACTACCTTTGTTATATGTGGTGAAGTGTTGGCTAGACAAAAACTCACAGAAGATACATGTTGTTGAGTTAAAGATGTTAAGATGGATGTATGAACATACTAGGAATGACAAAATTAGGAATCAGGTTATTCATGAGAAAATGTAGGTGGCCTATGTGGCATAAAAGATGAGAGAAACAAGATTGAGATGATTTGGATATGTGTAAAAGAGGTGTGTCGATGCCCCAGTTAGGAGGTGCGAGAAGTTGAATTTAGGAGTTACGCGGAGGGGTAGACCAAAAAAGTAATGGGAAGATATGATTATACAGGATATAACATCGCTTCATATCACCGAGGACGTGACCGTAAATAGAAAGGAGTGGAGGCCGCGTATTAGGGTAGAAGGCTAGTAGAGGTAGGAAGTTTTCTTGCCTTGTAACAGTTTAAGATTTGTCATAGGATTAGTTGTGCTATTATAGTTGTGTTGTTATTACGCTTTGATTGTTTTACTACTTTTATTATTTTCCTTCCTTTTAGAATTGACATTGCCCTTTGTTTTAGCCATTATTCTATATCTATTTTTTTTCTTTTATTCGGGGTTGATGCATTTGAGTTGAGGATCTTTCAAAAATAATCTTTTTATCTCCATGGGGTAGTGCTAAGGTCTGCATACAATCTATCCTCCTAGACCCCCTCTTGTGGGATATTACTGGGTATGTTGTTGGTGTTGATACTCCCTCTATCCCTATTTATGTGGCACTTTTCATTTTTTGAATCAAACAATTTAAGCTTGACCAGAAATTTGCGCACGAACTCTTCAAATATTTTTAAATGAAATTTGTATGTTTATAAACTATGTAAAAAAATATTATAAGTCACAACAATTGAAAATTCAAAATATTAAAAAGATAAATGAAAAATTACAATCAAAGATAGACTTATTTGAATCTCAAAATTAAAAAAAAGACACATAAATTGAGACGGAGTTAAGTGCTTATTTACCAGTATGTTTTTAAAAAAAGCAATTTATTGTGACTAAAAGATTAATGTTATCATTATGATAACTTTAAATTCATGGCAAAAAACTGCCACGACCCGAACAGGGGGCCTAGATGTGACATAGCGAAAGAGGACCCGAAGACCCTCGATCAAGCCATCACAGCATCATTACACACATCATCGGTTCGGAAGCGCGGAAGCAAATCACATAGCACGAAAGTTCTAACGACTTGGGGACTAGGGACTCAAACTATGGGGACAATTACGGGAATGGGATAA
>JBCEWC010004426.1:0-27369 GCA_038996855.1 Solanum aculeatissimum | reverse complement strand
AAATGGACGCTACATGAGCACAATTAACCACTTTGAATTGGATTTAGCAGCCATCTTAATTGCCGCAACCAATTGCCGCAAAATCAAATAAGTTTTAGCGGCAGTTAGGCATAGTTTTACCAGCTTTTGTTTGAATGGTCGCAAAATCCTTTGCCGACCCCCGAAACAGCGACCATAGATCATTGGCTGGTAAAAGTTATAACGGCCATTTTTATGGCCGCTAATGCAAATTTTAACTGCCACTAAATCTCCTTTTTGTAGTAGTGTACCTCAAGCGTCTAGCAATGTATATGGTACTCGGGAGCCTGAAGATGAGGCGGAGTTTGACCCTTCCTTAGATCCAGGCTCAGACCATCTCTCGGAAGAGGTCATATGTATACTACTACTGACCTTGTCACCTCCCTCGTCAGACTAGAGAGGGCAGACCCTAATCGCCTGCATGGTAGCCTACCTAGTAGTAGCCTAAGTCTATCGTGGCTCGACATCTGGATTAGGCTTAACGCTGAGCTCCTTTATAGATCCACTAGACTCGGGGGAAAGCTCAGAATCCATGGGCTCATCACGCAGGCAATCCTTCATGGCCCTTATATTATCCTTCCTTGGTCACGGAGCCATGGTACCTGCAAAACACTTATTCACGAAACTAATTAGTCCCATGAATTAAAAATAAAAAATAAGAATCAGAATTGGATTGGAACAAGAAGGGAGCTACGAGAGCCTTTTCACGAGTCGTAGAGTGATCTACGAGTCGTAAGGGCCCTCGTGGATCTAGTGTTCAATAATTTTTAGTTACCGAAATTGCATGTACGAGACCAGGCATGACTCGTAGAATGCTCTACAAATCATAGACTGAGTCACAGATGTAACTCCAGATCAGGTTTATCACAGGTAAAACTTTACGAAACCTGTCAATGAGTCATGGAACAAGCTACGACTCGTAGAAGGTCTCATATGATGGGGCCCAAATTTCTTTGCTTCTGGAACTATTTATGAGGGTTAACTACGATGATTGATCCATGAGCCATAAAAAACCCTCGTGACTTCTAGTAGAACCTAAATTCTTGTTAGGTCCATCACACGAGTTCCTACGACCTATTTTTCTACTAAATTAGATAGCACCAAGGCAAAATACACCCACACCACCTGATTTGGCACAAAATAACCCATCCCAATGCATGTGTTAGATTCAAAACAACCCCATCAAAAGTGATCTAACATGCACTCTTAATGGTCCCACCCTTAGTTCAATTTTTTAGCAACAACATAATTTTAGCCGACTACATGATAAATATTCAATTAATTCAATTCATTTTGATGACATTTATATTATTCAAACATTAAAATGGCTTCCAAGAAATATTCCGGTCAACTAGTTCCATCCTAACTAGGTAATTATATCAATACCATGATCAAATAGATGGATTAGAATTTCACTAGTGTAACAAATAGCACAAACTCCAACCCAATCCAAAATCAACCATCATTCACATTTAAAATCGATAAATTTAGGTTTTAGGAACCAAGAACTTACTTAATTTAGCATAGATTAGGTTGAAATTAATTTGGGGAAGGAGAGGGAAGCCAACACCCTAGGGGGAGGGTTATCGGAATACTCGTTGGAAAATGACGTGGGTGCTGGAGGGGATGGCCGGACCGACGTGGGGGAGGAGTATGTAGGGTTTAATTTTGGGAAATTTAGATTAAAAGTGGGGTCAAAGTAATTTTGACCCCTATTATATACTTATCGGGTCGGGTTATAAAAGTGTTGGGCTTGACTTCACGAAACCCCGATCACGAGCCTTAAAATATTCTATGGCTCATAGATCGTGGTCTTTTGAAAGCCTAACTTTCATATTTCAGACCTGTATTCTATGATCCTGTTTACAAGTTATGTAATAAAACATATCCCGTAAGGAGGTTTCGTAAAATACCTCCGACACTTAGTCATATGCTGAAAAACTTACCTGGGGTCTACGAGCCCCATTCATGACCCGTATTTTATTATACGGATCATAAAGTTGGCTCATGGACTGGAGTGCACATAAGTTTTGCTCACTGGACCATTCTACGAGATGGTATATGGGTCGTACAATGTAGTAAGACTCGTATAGTCAATTGTAGAATGACCTTTTTAGCCCAAAATGTTTGATTTGGTCTTACACCTGCAGAACCTACACAAATACATCGTTGCCCTATATGACACCAATCCAATGTCCATATATTACAATAAAACTACTAAAAACATTAGAAAATACCTACAAAACTAAACAACACTATCCTATTACGTCAATTAGCTTGGGGTGCCTCCTAAGAAGCGCCTGATTTATTATCGCAACATGACATAGACTATATGATTACCTAGACTTCATCAATAGCCCATACCTCCATCTTTATCTCATCTGACCTCTTCATTGATCGGCAAACATTGAATGTGACTTCCTCGTCATTCAATCTAAACTTGAG
The DNA here is from genome assembly GCA_038996855.1 of Solanum aculeatissimum. Taxonomy (NCBI): domain Eukaryota; kingdom Viridiplantae; phylum Streptophyta; class Magnoliopsida; order Solanales; family Solanaceae; genus Solanum; species Solanum aculeatissimum. The sequence continues at coordinate 24,906 of JBCEWC010004426.1, read as the reverse complement.
TAAGTCAGATTCTATGTCCACTAGGGCTCTTCCAGTGGCTAAGAAAGTCCTACCCAAGGTGATTGGGATGTCAAAGTCAACTAAGCAGTCTAGGATCACAAAGTCTGCGGGGAATATGAACTTATCTACTTTGACAAGGACGTTATACGGTATTTCTACAGGCTTCTTCAAATTGCGGTTAGCCATCAACAGTCTCATGTTTCTTGGGGTAGGGGCTGTCAGGACAAGTTTCTTGAAGATCATAAGGGGCATCAAGTTTATGATGGCACCAAGATCACACAATGCCCTTGCAAACTCTACCTCACCGATGGTGCAGTGAATGGTAAAGGCTCCTAGGTCTTCTCGCTTCTGCACTAAGGATCTGGTTGCAATCGCATTGCAGTGTTGGAAATCTTGCAAGAGCGCCTGACTCACGGTGTATTTCGTTGTTACCAAATCTTTCATAAACTTCACATACCCAGACATCTTCTCCAATACTTCAAGTACGAGAATGTTGATAAAGAGTTATCTCAGCATTGAGAGGAAGTGCTTAAACTGACCCTCTTCTTCCTTATTCTTGAGCCTTTGTTGTAAAGGAGGAGGAAGTCGAGGGATGGGTTTAAGCATCTATGGTTCTGGCGCTGCACCATCTTCCCCTTTATCTGCACGACCCTTTCTATTATCAACACTCTCTCTCTTAATCATCTCCTAAAGAATAACATCATCATCAACCAACATGGGAGGATCAATAGTCTGCTTTTCACCACGTGTCGTGACCGCCATACACTGCTCGTCATTCTTTGGATTCTAATTTGTGTTGCTGGGTAGGGTACCCTTTTGGCGCTGGTTGAGTTGTGTCGATATTTGACCAAATTGTTGCTCAAGCAGCTTTATCGCTATAGAGTGAGACTCGATCTTTTGGTTAATACTAGAGATGTCTAATTTCCTCCCCCTATACGTCTCATCTTGCGCGTTAGATTTTTCAAAAAATGGTCAAACATCTCTTCAACTCGAGCTATGCCAGCTCCAGAATCTCAATTGTGTGGTGGGACATATGGACATCTCTATCTTGACCCCTATTTCTTTTGTAGTAGCCTCCTCTATTGTTGTCTTTGAAGGCATCATCTCTCCCATAGTGACGACTTTGGTTTCCCTGCCCTTGGCGTCAATAGTCCTGGTTGGACCTTTGGGCGTTAGGCCGGAAACTCGCCCTTTGATCTGCAATAAAACATGAGTTCTCCTCGTAATAGGGTTCCTCATACGTGGGTGGTCGAGCGGGTTGATAAGCAACTGCATTTAATCTCTCCAGGTTCTACTTCATCAATAGCTCCGCATTAGTATTGATCGGTGCCAGTTCCTATATTACTTCCTCATTTGCTTGCGCCGAACTAGTATTAACTCAGAATGAGCTTCTCGTGGTAGCCTTATCCCTTTTTTCCCATGCATGGTTGGTTTTGACCACTCTCTCTATTCTCTCAGCAATCTCATGGAATGGACGAGCTATGAATGAACCTCCCATGATAGTGTCAGCCAATGCTTGGCCATTCTCATCAAGGGCTTTGTAAAAGATCTCCACCAGGGCCTTATCAACAATCATGTGGTCAGGAACCCATCTCAAACATTTGGTGAACCTTTCCCACGTAACACCTATGGAGTCACCATGTAGTTGCTCGAAGTTGTTAATTTTGGCTTTCAGTTGCAACTTCTTAGAGATCGAGAAAAACCTTTCCAAAAAAAAGCTCTCTATAATTTTACTCAATTGGTGATCGAGCTTTGTGGGAGCTTAGATAGCCATAACATTGAATTTCCAGTTAGCAAGAGTGGGAAAACAAGGAGCTCAATGGCATCCATAGACAGGTTTTGATTTCCCATAACACTATTAGAAACAAACATAACATTGTGTAGATAGTTGTGTGGATCTTAAGATGGTTATGAATATCTCACGATTCTTTAGCATTTGTAACAACCCACTTGAAATGACAAACTTAGTGTCATCCGATAGTAGAGGTAACACTATAGCTTCCTTGATATCCATTGTGATAGGGTCAAGCTGATATTGGTTCCGGTTGTGTGTTATGGCTTGCATACCCTTTGGTTGTGGATTAAGCAGAGGTGGGTTATCATTGTTGTTATTCTGATTCAGTGCAACATCAATCACAACACCAATAACATTATTCACATTTTACTGGGCCATCCTTTTCAGCGTTCTTTAAAAGTCTGAATCAAATGGAGTCAAGAGATTGCCTCGGCTTCGGGTGTTGTGCATACACTACACCTGCACACTGAAATAAAACAAAAACAATAAGAAATATAAAATTAGGAAAACAAAGATTAATCCCCAAATTACTTGAACTAAATAAGTCTAGCCATATTCCCCGGTAACGGCGCCAAAATGCTTGATGTCATTCAGGCCACACCTCTTTTTGAGGTAAAGTGATTAATGTCAAGAATTTAACCTAACCAAGGTTAGGGTCGAATCCCATGAAGAATAAGGTAGATTCCAGAGTAGTTCAGTTGTAAAATGGGTTGATTAACCTAATTATCTCCCTAGAAGAAGAAAACAAATGGGGGTGAGGGGGTTTGCAAATTAAACTAAGTAAACTATACTAATGCAGTTGAGATATAATCAATGGAAGAACTAACTAGGGTGATGTGTTCCCCATGGATCCCTAACTTGATATTATCAGATATATGTAACCTTTTTCAGTGTATAGGTGTAGGACAGTAAGCTAGGTTCATTTAAACCCTTGGTCCGGCGATTAGGCAAATTTTAGCATGGAAATTGATCTGTCTCCGTGATGTGGATTTACTAACCCTTACTTTAATCCCAATACAACCTCTCCTTAATCCGGTTAGGTTGATTAGATGAGAAAAAAATCAATCGCCTCCTGTTAATTACCTCTTTTCCTATTCGTTACTTCCTTGATCCGACAAGTAATAATAGGTGAGTTCTAATGTAGGCCTCCATTAAAAAATAATTAAAGTGAGGAGGATTAATTAATACAACTTAATACACCTTCAAAGAATTACATAATATCCGATTTTACCTGATTAGTTTCTCATGGTTCCCACAACCCTAGTTGTGGATATAGCTATGCATGACTGGTGTAGATGTAGAAATTATGAAAGAAAACAACATAATTAAGCACTTACACAGATGAAATTGAGATTAAGAAATCCAACTCTTCAATTAAGATTTCAAAAATTAAATTAAGAGCACAAGAAATTATATTTTTTTCTATTACTAAGAATACTAAAAAATGTGAATATTACAAATCTCTCTGGAAAGCTCTCGAAAAATTAACCTAAAAACTTATTTATAATAAGTAAAATACAAAGCCAAAGCGAATTAGAACAAATGTGTCGACGAACTTTATGAGATCTTTCACTACTCGTAGACCACTTTATGACCCATAGATCGAGGTTTCATGGACTTTGGCAGTGTTTTAGAGATGACTTCTATGAGACCATTTCACGAGTCGTGTAAGATTCTACAACTCGTAGGAAGTTTTGTCTAATGACTTTCCTGCACCTCTCCATTTTCTGATCCTCAATGTACAACCATCATGCTATGACTCGTATGTAATTGTATGGTTCATGGATCCTCCTCGTAGAGTTGACTACAAGTTTGCACCCTTCTTTGGAAGTTGATTCAGAACCCACCATGAAACCTTCCATGACTCGTGGAGGGGCTCTTGGAGTGTTCCCTCCTCAAGGCTTCCCAACCTATCATGGCCAAGGCTCCCACCACAAACCTCCACCACGGATCGTGGTGCACATCACAAGTCATGGTGGTGGTCTCATGCAGTGCATGACCCAGTTTTCAAGTTAATTTTGTAAGGACATTTGAGTTCTTTCCCTAATTCCTAAACCTCTTTTGGACCATTTTTAAACTAAAATACCCCTCTTAATGCTATCCTAACCTATTCTAAGTATTGCAATCACTCCTCAAACACTTAGACTCAAAAGCACTCTTTAAAAACACTCTCAAGCTCAAGTATATGATTCATTGACGATCCTTCAAGTTTCAAACCAAATTCATCTTTAATTATTCAATTCACCTTAAGGTATGTGAGATTCATCCATGGGTACCTTTCACTCATGGATCCCAACCTATTTTTTCTTTATTTCATCTACTTTTAAGTGTAATCAAATCAAGATTTTCATGACTTTGTTTCCAAATGATATTATTATGATATGAGTTATGCTTATCCAATGAGATATGCATGAATTACTTCCAATTCATTTGAATTACATGATTTACATGAGATTTTTTCAATATTCTATGATGATTATGGAAACTATGCATGGTAACTTCAATTATGAGTCAAATAGTCTTCAATTTAATGATTATACATTTATTTACTCAATTATCATGTTTTTGAACTTAACACTTATGAACCCATGCTATACTCCTATCTCATCACATGATGATGCATGTACAAGGTTTTACAAATGAGCTTATGATTATGAATAGGGAATTTAGGACCTTGAATTGATATAGGATCCCAACGGGGAGATTTAAGATTCCTAAAGGTGACCTAGGACCGTAGTATTCTATGAATAGGAGATTAGGACCTTGAGGTTGACCTGGGATCTCTATGAGGAGATTCAAGATTCCGAAAGGCGACCTAGGACCCCAGGATAAAATTAACTACTCCTATGCATGATGATTTGAACTATGAGACTATGTCAAGTTTACAATGATAATATACATGTTTGATTTATGATGAATTAGGATGATTTATGACAAGCATGATTATATGTATGTAGTGTATTCCATGGGATGTTGACTTAGAATCGGGAGGACCTTGGTAGATTTTATTGTCCCACAATTACATGCCACCATAGGAATGATGATGTTTCTCAATATGGATTGCTAGTAGACCCACATAGCTTATGATATGACAACTAGAGTCCTACCTTGGCAAGTGGACTCCCTTTTTTTGATGTAGTAGCAATACATGAATTCTATGTTATAGCTCACATGGTCGTATTATCAAATACGATGATATTCTCATATATGTTCATGTATTATGGTATCATGCATCATTACACCCATGACATATTGGTATGTTGATCCTATCTCTACTTTGGTTTTATGTATATACATATGTGCCCTTATTTATGTATCATTACTATGTTGTTTGATATTATATATCTATATCGTATTGCATATCCACATATTCAGTACATTCAAACATACTAACACATACTTTATGCCTACATTATATCACAATATAGGTGCAAGTTACTATCCTCCTCCTCATCCTCGTGGCTAGATCTGAATTACTTACAGAGTTAGATTGGGTGAGTGCTCATGCTTCAGGTGGATCCTTCTTTCATCTAGCTTATATGTTATTTTGAGACAACATTTTATTTTCATTTAAGGTAAGTTTGAGACATGTATATACCCCTGCCCAGTCTATGGTTTAGAGGCTTGTTGGACCAGGTGTATGATTCTATGACTTGTGTACTTTTTATTTCTTTGTGCTTCGGTTTATGACTATGCTCAATTTCTGCTTATGTATATTCATTACTTACCTTGGATGCTTATGATATGCTAAGAAGGCTAGTTTGCGGTTCTCTCGGGGATCTCATTTGTCGTGTTACACCAAGATTCTATCATGGGTTGTGACATTATATTTTGTAAAAAGAATTTTAAAAAAATCTACCATTGTAAATTTTATAACAAAAAGGCTTGTGCTCAGGGTGAAAAGATTATTTGTTCATGTGAAAAAATAATTAGTTACTACTGTTTGTTAAATGATGAATATTTGCATAGTTATCTGTATTTAAAAGTTTGTAATTGAAATTAAACATTTAATTATAAAAGAATATCAAGATATGTGATTTTTCAATGTGGAGATTTAGGATATTTTACTGTCTTATTTGTGAATTATGATATGCTCAATTGGTAAAATGTTGCAAGAATTATAGAAATTTTGATAGTTTTCATATTTTTTAAAATTTTCATGTTTTACATTATATCACGATATGAAATCGGGTGTGATGACACTTACCTTTAACCCACCGAGGCAAGTCATCCTAAATAAAAAATAACAAAGTAATGCCGAAGCAAAATCAATAATACCATCTAAAAGCCAAGGGATAAGCATAAGGAACATAAACACAATCTAAAACCATCCCAAGATTGGTGTCACATGTACAAGCCTCTATTACAAAAGAGTTAGAAAGAAAATAATACAAGTTTTAATTGTCTTGGTTTCTCGAATAGAACAAAACAAATAAAAAAATTTGATAGTCTTGAGAGTAGGCTAGAATCAACAAGCAACTACCTCTCAATCTATCACAAGCTCGGTCAATAAATGAAGAGAAACGTCAACTGGATCCGGGCTCATAACCTATAAACATGTGTAGAAACAAGGGAGAGTACCAATAAGTACCCAACAAGAGGATCTAAATGCAGGTAGAGAATAAAGAACTCAAGTACTCTTTCCATCCCAACCACATACCTCTGAAACTACAACCCTGCACGTAAAAAAGACTAGTATACACACAATAATATATATATATAAAATCACATTCTCAGTACACCGCATCTCAACTTGATCAATCACAATAGTTCACAAGAACAGAGTCAACCAACATAGTACACTTAGTACAAATTAACACATTTAAATCAAGGTATGAAATGAAATGGGATGCCATGATATACAAGCAATACAATCAATGTCAAATAATCATGATGCGTATATATCCTACGATACACATCCGTTGATATAATCAGATTGAAATCCATGGGGACTTCACATGGATCATGTATTCAACGAAATTATTTTTCTTTGGTTTTTATTTTTTATATTTAGCTGGAACCATTTTCCTTCGGCATTTATCTCTCATATCTAATTGAAACTATTTTCCTTTGACTTTTCTTTTCTTTTCTTTGCCAAATTCATTTTCTTTTGGCATTTTTAATCCTTTCTGGCTGAATATATTTTTCTTTGGCTTTTCATCAATAATAGGACATCAAGCAACATTTCATCACAAAATAATAATCACTTTCATAAGCATGAGAAAATGCAAGGAGTCCACACAAGTCATATGTTTAATGATCAAGCAATCAATCTCATTGTTCTTTCAATACTTCAATCATCGTCAAGATTATCACACGACATTTATATCAATATCAGATCTCAAGTTCTCATCAATCAATTTATCATCATAGTTTAAAACTACTCCTCATTTAATTCATATTTCACTAGTATTCATTTCAACAACTTCAACAAATGCTAGATTATACCAAACTTGCCCAACATCATGTGTAGAGTACTTCAATAGACATTTCCACATCAACATGAAAAATTCTCAACAATTAGATCAATATAAACAATTTTCAAACTTTCAACAATTGAGAATTACAAGATTTATTCATATTATGAACTCAAGGATCATTATCACTAACGTCCACATACCAATTCAAGAGTTAAGTCACACATATTATCACATAATCATTCTCATTACTCTAACATATTCACTTATTTTATCAATTTTCAAATACTTAAAGAAGGAAGATACAAAGTTCAACTAAACTTAACATGGTTTAAGAATCCACTTGTCACGACAAAGCCAAACAATCAATCCAGTAAGAGTGTTTTTCCCTTTTGATTCGAATTCAACACACCAATAATCTAGTAAAAAATGGATTCACAATAACATTTCATGACTAATAATACCAAGATCATACAACTCAATGAAAAATAAAAAAAATAGTTCAAAAATTCAATATCGAGAATCAAGGTCAAAATATGAAATTTCTTAAACAAAAACGTTCTTCACGTAAGTAGAAATCTATTGATGAAAACTATTTCAAAATAGCTCAAATGAGTGTATAATCACCATTTTTGTGAAAACATTTCACGAGAAATTTCCAATTTTCTCAATTGAAAACACTAATTTTGATGTCGAAATTGAGAAATAATCAATGAGTAATGAAGAGGAAAGTTGAAGAATATCTTTTCCAATGAATTCTGCTTAAAATCAAGTGAAAATCACCTAAATTGAACTATAAAAGTTCAAAAAATTAAAAAAGACAAAAACTTGTGATCAGGGACCTGAAACCAGGTCTCTGATATCGCTTAAACGACAGAAGGATAGCTTAAGCGACACCCACCAAAAGGACGGACTTCGCTCTAGCGGAGCCCAATCACTTTTGCGACCTCCGTTTTAGTGAGCCCTACCCAGCTTTAGCAATGGTTTTTTAGATGACCAAGCTTCGCTTTGTGAGGCCTGACACACCAAAAAATACATCAATTTTTTAAATACAACAAAAACTTGGAATTAATCCTCGAGACTCATTTGGAACTTTATGCACACAAATCATATATGCAACCCTATTACATTCAATATTTCAAACTCAATGGAATCATCAAAAATTGAATCTGACGCCTCTTTGACTCAAAATTTTATAAGCTGCAATTAAATTAACTTAGAGCACTTAAAATATTGAAACACTACTGGGATACCCAACAATTATGATGAAACTTATTCTAGCACTAAAATCACCTTCCAAAACTAATATTAAGCATCAAAACTCAAATGTTGAACAAAGTCAAACTATAACTCAATTTCCAACTTTAGACCTAAAATCCTCGTAATAACTTCAAATCTAATTTTGACAATTTTCTAGACCAATTTTTATATTCCAGAACCGATGGAATTGATAAAATTTCATTATGAGACTCGAATCTCCAAATGACTTAAAAATTTAAAATTAAGCAATTTAAGTCTTCAAAACCTAATTCTTTGACAAAAAATTAATTTTTTACAAGATTCTCGAGAACCAACTTTCAAAATTAACCAAACATGAATCAAGGTCGCTGTCGGGAAAGGTAAAATGATAATTTTTTCAAATATACTAAAAATGACCTTCGAGTCATTATATCATCTACTACTAAAAACCATATTAGTCCTCGAACATATGGCAAAGGACATACATGAAGTCTCAAAATGATAAGAGTAACAACTTCGTATATCAGACTCGTTCTCCCATGTAGCCTCTCCCATGAGTCGATACTGCCATTGAACCTTCACTGAAGTTATCTCCTTAATTTTCAACTTTCTGATTTTTCTGTTTAAGATGGCTACAAGCTCTTTCTCATAAGTCAAATCTGGATCCAACTCTATTGAATTGAGAAAAATTATATGAGACTCATCTGGGGTGTAATGTCGTAGTAACGAGGTATGAAACACTGAATGCACCGAGGATAGACTAGGTGGAAAAGAAAGTCTATAGGTCACCTCTCCCACTCGCTCTAAAATCTCAAAAGGGGCAATATACCTAATGTGAGCTTGCCCTTTTTCCTGAACCTCATGACGACCTTTATGGCTGAAATCCTCAACTAAAATCGGTTACCGTCCATGAACTCTGAAGATAGAACCCTTCTATCAACATAGCTCTTCGGACGACTTTGGGCCATGAGTAACCAATTCTAAATCAAACGAACTTGCTATGTGAAATCCCCAAGCAAATCAGTATCGAGGCTATCCACCGCAACAGAATCAAACCAGCCTATGGGTGATGTATATCTTTGATTATACAAAGCCTCAAAAGAAGTCATTTGGATGTTGGAATGATAATTGTTATTATAAGCAAACTCTGCTAACGGAAAATACTGGTCCCACCTAGCACTAAAGTCAACAACACATGCACGGGGCATATCCACTAGCACCTTAAGAGTCCTCTCAGACTCCTCATTTATTTGAGGGTGAAGTACCGTACTCAATCTAATCGAGTGCCCAACCCATGTTTTAGGGCCCTTCAAAAGTGAGATTTAAACAAGGAATCCTAATTAGAAATAATAAAGACAGAGATTCTACAAAGTCTAACAATCTGATCGATATAAAGATGGGCCAACTTCTCTATTATGTACTTAACTTTGACAAAAAAATAAGTAGACTAAGTCAAATGATCCATAATCACCCAAATAAAGTCATAACCGCCCACAGTAGTGGGTAAATCCACGACAAAGTCTATAGTGACCCGCTTCCACTTTCAAGTAGGAATGGCTATCCTCTGAAACTCGCCCTCAGGCCTATGGTGCTCACACTTAACTTGTTGGCATGTCAAACACTTGATTACAAACTTGGCAATATTTTTCTTCATACCACACTACTAATAGTGTTGACTCAAGTCATGATATATATTTGTTGCCCCCCTCCTCGGGTGGATAGAATTTCTAGCACAATGAGCCTCCCCAAGAATTAATCTGATCAAGCCACCCACCCTTGGCATAAAAATTCAGCCCCCAATCCTCAAAACACCATCGACATTAAGCATAGCCTCCTTGGCCTCACCTCTAGTCACCTTGTCTCAAATGAGACACAACTTATCATCCTTAAGTTGCCGCTCATAAATATGATCCACTAAAGAAAAGTGGGCTTCTAAAAAAACAAGGACACCACCCTCATCAGAAAGTTGTAGTCTCACCAATCCATTTTCCAATCTCTGAACATCTCTAGCAAACAGTTGCTCCTCAACTCAAATAGCTGTAATACTTCCCATACTAGAATCCATCCTACTCAAAGCATTGGTCATTGTATTGGTATTTTCGATAGAATAGTCAAGTTATAATCCTTTAGAAGATCAATCGATCTCCTCTGTCCCAAGTCCAAGTCCTTCTGGCTGAAGATGTACTATAAGCTACGGTGATCGATGATATCTCACAATGCACCCCACACAAATAATGTCGCCACAACTTCAAAACAAAGACAACTGCTGCCAACTCAAGGTCATAGGTGGAATAGTTCTTCTCATAAGTCTTCAATTTCCTTGAGGCATAGACAATCACCTTCCCTTTCTGCATCAAAATACCTTCTAACCGAACACCCAGTGGATTATAATACAGATAAAATTAACACCCTCCCCAGGAAAGGTCAAGACAAGTGCAATAGTCAACAAATCCTTAATCTTTTGAAGCTTTTCTCACACTCATCCGGCTAATGAAATGCCACATTCTTCTACGTGGGTCTAGTTAAAGGGGTCGCTATAGTAAAGAAACCTTGAACAAAGCATCAATAGTACTCAACCAAACTCACAAAGCTATGAATCTCTATGGAAGAGGTAGGTCTAGTCCATATTCTAACAACCTCAACCTTCGTGAATCAACCTTGATGCCCTCCTTGGACACCATATGCCCCAAAAATGCTACAAAAATAATCCAGAATTTGCATTTAGAGAACTTAGCATAAAGTTTCTCCTCCCTAAGCCTTTGGAGCACGATCCTCAAATGTATAACATGGTTGGCCTTGATCTTGGAATATACCAAGATATCATTAATAAATACAACAAGAAAGAGTCCAAATAAGGTCGTATTACCTATTTATCAACTCCATGAACGTTGCAGGTGCATTGCTCACTCCAAATGACATAACCAAAAACTCATAGTGACCATATCTCATCCAAAAGGTAGTCTTAGGGATACAGATAACATGATCCTTTATTGATAATACTCGAACCTTAAATCAATTTTTGAGAACATCGTTACACCCTTGAGTTGGTCAAATAAATAATCAATTTTGGGAAGAGGATATTTATTCTTGATATTCACCTTGTTCAACTATCTATAGTCGATACATATCCTCATAGATGCACACTTCTTCTTCACAAATAGAACTAGGGCATCCCACAGGGATACACTAGACCGAATAAACCCTTTACTCAATAAATTCTAAAGTTGATCATTTAGATCCTTCAACTTTGCAGGATCCATATGGTAAGGAGGAATAAAAATGGGTTTATTTCCTGGATCAACATCAACAAAAAAGTCAAAGTCTCTATTAAGCGAAACCCTCAGAAGATCAGTAGAGAATACAACCATGAACTCTCAAACTACAAGAATAGACTCGATCAAAGGTGGATTAGCATTAGTATCACCAGTGAAAGTCAAATAGGATAAGAAAACTCTAGCAATCAACTTCTAAGGTCTGATATAGAAGATAACTTTACTAGGATAGGAACCGTATGAACCTTTCCACTTAATCCTTGGTCCACCAGACACAGCTAGAGTAATAATTTTGGCATAACAATCAAGAATAATATAATATGAAGAAAGTTAATCCATACCCAAAATGATATCAAAATCTATCATATCAAGAATAATCATGTCCACAAGTATCATAACCTATCAAAGACACAAAACAAGATTGGTACACCCGATCTACCACTAAGAGGTCTTCTAACTGGGTAAAAACATATACATGCACAAGCATACAATAGCATAATAAGTAAAACCCATAGGAGAAGTATGTAGACACATATGAATAAGTATAGCAAGGATCAAATAACACAGATGTAGGCTAATGATAAACTGGGACAATACCTATGATAACTGCATCCAAAGTCTCTATCGCAAGCATCCATAGAAAAGCATAAGAATGGACACCACGAACTCCACTTAGCTGAATCGTGCCTCTACCACCCTATTGAACCAATACATCACTAACACCTAACACCTCTACCTGATTGAGTTCTACTATACCCTCTAGTATATATGACCAAACCTTTAACTAGGGATGCTAAATCTCTTACTAGGGTTGTCGAATAAGATGGTATGGGCCAGAATAATTCTGCTATGGACATTATCTAATCATATAAACAAGATCTCCACACTTATAATAAGATATTAGAGTAGGTTACTATATTGAAGAACTGAATGGATTACTTTAGCCATCCGGACTTGCCTACCTCTAAACACTAGATGAATCAAAACTACCCTCTAAAGTTGGTAAGGATGCATATACTGGACCCAATGCTGGGATAAACTACCTTCTCATGCAACCCTCTACCTCCTAATGAGGTACCAAAATAGTGACTAGTAGCTTAGGCCCTTTTGAGGTTCCCCAAGCTCCTCATGAACCATCAATTTTGCCTACTTGGTGGTACTTACAATAGTCTAAAAAGAGGCTCCCTCACGAGTTAATTCAAAGACATAAGATCTTATTGAGAAACCTAAATCCCTCAATAACCTGCAAACTTTCTCTGCTTCAGTAGGGATCATGGATATGGCATGGTGAGACAATTAATGAAATCGAACCTCATACTAAACTACAAATATGCTACCCGAGGTCAAGCTCTCAAACCTTGTCTAACTCTTCTCTCTAATGCTCCAAGGAATAAAATGATCTAGAAAAGCATCTAAGAATATATCCCACTCTACCAGAGGATATCCAATAGATTAAGCTCTTATGTACATCCTTCACCACTTCCTAGTAGCGTATCTAAGTTAACTAGTAACAAATCTGACACCTCGAGAATTAACTAGGACCACAGCCTCCAACATCTCATGACATAGTTTCAAAAACTCATAAGCATCATCACTCTTACCACGCTAGAACTAGGTGGTTTTCATCTTGTGAAACCTCTTATAACTCTGCTGGTCATCAACAACAAGTACTGGCTTGGGAGAAATCTATACCGGTGCAGGAACCAATAGTGGTTGGCTCACTTGATCATGAATAGTAAAACCCTAAACCATAGGGTCCTATCCATTTGCTTGGGTTTTTAAAACTCTTAGGGTACCTATTGCACTACTAGTCTGTGCCATGCCTCTGAAGAAAATCTAAAACCTTTAATAGAGTATCCAGTAGTAATGGTGCAGAATCCAAGCTCCTCTAACCTCAGGCTCAGGCTCGGGGGAGATATCCCTATTATAATCTTAAGTTGGTGTTGCTCCTTGAGCTTGGCCTCAACCTCCAACTCCTCATCTACCTCTTCTGCGAACTAGAGTCTCAGTAGCAATGTCACGGTTACTTCCCTTCCTTCAGTAAAAGCTTATGCTCTCATATTGTCCATCTACCAAAAGAACACATGACAGTAACACTAATAAAAGAATCCATGCACAATGAATTGAAGAAGTAAAATAGAATTTTTCTAACAGTATTCATAGCCTCTAAAAGATAAGCAATGAATTTCTCCAAATGATCCTTCAGACTCTATTTGACTGGACTTATACACATGTGAGATCTATGAACTTGGAGCTCTAATACCAAATTGTCATGATCCAAAATCGAGTATGATGGCATTTTCCTTTAACCCACTAACGATAGTCCGACTAAATAGAAAATAACAAAGTAATGTAGAAGCTAAAGTGATAATACCATCTAAAAGCCAAGGGATATGTATAAGAAACATAAACACAGTCTAAAATCCTCCCAATATTGGTGTCATATTACAAGACTATATTAAACAAAGTCAAAAAGAAAATACTACAAGTCTTAATTGTCTTTGTTTCTCGAATAAAATAAAACAAATAAAAAAATTTAGACAGTCTTGAGAGTAGGTTGGAATCAATAAGAAAATACTTCTCAATCTAACATAAGCTTCATCCGTAAAAAAAAAAAGGCATCAACTGGATCCAAGCTCACAACCTACACACATGAGTAGAAATAAAGGTGAGTACTAACAAGAGGATCTAAATGTAGGTAGAGAATAAAGAACAGAAATACTCCTTCCATCCCAACCACATAATTCTAAAACTACAATCTTGCACGCAAGAAAAGCCAGCATACACAGACAATATATATATATATATATACAATCACAATCATGGTACATCACATCTTGATTTGATCAATCACAATAGTTCATAAGAACAGAGTCAACCAATATATTACACTTAGTGCAAATTAACACATTTAAATCAAGGGATGAAATGGAATGGAAGGCTATGATATGCATGCAATATAATGCAATGTCAAATAATCATGATGCATATATGTCCTACGATACATATCTGCTGATATAATCTCATCAAAACCTATGGGAGCCTCACATGGACCACGTATCCACTGAACCTATTTGTCTTTGACATTTATTTTTTATATCTATCCAGAGTTATTTCTCTTCGATTTTTCTTTTCTTTTCTTTACAAGAGCCATTTTCCTTCAACATATTTAATCCTTTCTAGCTGGAACTAGTTTCTTTCAGCTTTTCATCAATAATGGAACATCAAGCAATATTTCATCACAACATCATAATCATTTTAATAAGTATGAGAAAATGTAAAGAATCTACACAAGTCATATATTCATTAATCAAGCAATCAATCTCATTGTCCTTTTAGCACTCTAATCATCTTCAAGAGTATCACACGGTAGTTATATCATATCATATCTCAAGTATCATTAACCACTTTATCATCATAGCTCAAAACTACTCTTCATTTAATTCATGTTTCACTAGTATTTATTTTAACAACTTCAACAAATGCTAGATTATACGAAACTTGCCCAATATCATGTATAGATGTCACGCCCCGAGAGAGTACCCTTGGCGTGAACAGCATTTGAAGAACCATTGATGATTCCCCAAGAGAATCACTTGACCTCATCTTCACATCATACTCAACAACGGAAGAAAATACTAAAAGAAGAGACTATGAAGTAAACTAAATAATCAAATCTTTATGTAAATAGATATTTCCAATAAACAAGAGTTGGAAAGAAAATAAATGATTAACATTCTCTACTCAAAGTCAATGAAACCTCTATACTTATCTAAAAGGTGTCAATACTAGCCCCCGCCTACCTCAAAAGAAATAATACTAATAGTCAAAATAAAGAAAAGAAAGGCATTTTTGAATAACAAGAAGGGCTCACCAAGTTTGGAAGCAAGCTTTGAACTTTAATGATGCCCTTGCTAAAGACCTCTATCACCTTTATCTGCATCATTAATGATGTAGACCCAAACATACATCAGTACATGGTATATACTGGTATATAAAATGGCTCAAAGAACAATTAAGGCTCGAACACCAATCAATCAAGTCGACTCAATAGTTAACTCAACAATCCATGGCTCAACTCAATGAATATGCAAGTTTAAGGATAAAATTATGCTTTGAAAATAGACTCAGTGTTATGCAACTCGTTTAAAATAAATATTTCATGTCATCTCATGTGTTACTTGGGAGTTTCTCTTAGCTCACATAACTTTCACCACCTTTAATTTGGTGATGTACAATAAAGGCGATCTCATTGCCACACTCGTTCAAAACTTGTCAAGGTAAAGGACAATCAACTCTCTCTTCGATCCAATATTAATGTCCATCTTTTTGGGACAAGAGTCACCCGAATTAACAATACAACTATCTTATGCTACAATATAGTTTATGGGTCGGAGTCGTTACCAACTCGTACCTATATCGGTGCTCAATACTCTTCCAAGGACTAAAGTATGCTCAATTCAATCAATCAAATCAACTCTTTAGACTTATTCCAATCAAACTCAATCCAATACCTCATCAAATCAACAATCAAGACTATCAATCATGCACGCTATCAGAGCTCATCAAATCATTAAGACTCTAACTCATACTGTCATTTAAACTTCAAGCAATCATGCTCATCATATAAAATATAGAAAGATGCCCATTATATATGTATAGACAAGTAATATGCTTCTCATGCTCAATTATGCTTGAGTTTCTTAACTCAGACACTCACAATCGTGATCTCAACTCAATCTATGCAACAAAGATTACATAAAATGATGCAATTTAGGATTCATAAATGTCACATATAATTTAATGCTCCAATTTCTTTTAGTCAGCATAAAACTCATCAATTCACTTATAAATATGCACGAAAACTCAATAAGTAATAAAATTAACTCGAAGATTAAGATTATGATACTTTTCTACTCAATTCCTATACTCTAATTCGATCATAAGGATGAAAGGGTGCGTCAGTGAACTCAACCCAACACTTTAGGTAGCCTTACATACCTGACATGAAGTTTGATGATCAATTGGCAAGGGTTTGAGCTCCAATTGCTTGAATCCCTAACTCTTATCCTCCTCTCCTTAGCCCTAACCTTTGTTAGAATTGCGTAGAAAGCTTAGGAATGGGTTTAAAAGCCCCTTTTAAGTAATAAATGACATGTATAGGCCATGAGTTTAGGTTAGAAGGGGTAGGAAAAATTCTGGAATGCCCCTAAAAAATTAAAGATTTTGTACAATGATGAGCCAATTCCGTGTCGTGGACCTACTCTCTCCAAGTACAATTTTTATCAAATATTTTTTGATCTATTTTCTAATTTTGTAGAAAATATTAGAACCACCATTAAGTGCAAATCTGTGACAAGTCTGCGGCACGGACCTGTCGCACATTCTTGTGAAATTATATCTTTTGTCCCAAAAAATTATCTTTTGATCCGATTGTTCTAAAATTCAACCAAGATCATTCTCACATAATTTTTGTGTTGATCGCGATTCCATTCTAAGATTTGTCAAAAAAGTTTGCAAAGATGTGTTATGCAAGCATTCTCTAATCTAGGGATATTTTGATAATTTTATCAGGTTTAACATTATCTCTCTGTCAGGATAATTCATCCTCGAATAAAGAGAGATATAGAAACCTAGACATGACACAAATCCCTATTATAGACTCTTACAATCAAGAAAATCATAAATCAGTCATACAATTCATCAATCAAGCAAGCAAACAATGAACAAATCAAACAACTCATCAATCAGACTCTAGAACACTATCGCTATTTCAGGCTCAAAATAGAAGGGAACTCAAAGAATTAGGAATGAATCACTTACCATCTACTCTATCATCATCAGTAGGTAGGAACAAATGTGGGTACCTAGCCTTCATATCCTCTTCAGCTTCCCAAGTAGCTTTCTTTATAAATTGATTTCTCCATAACACCTTGACAGATGCAATCTCTTTGATTCTGAACTTGCGAACTTGACAATCAAGGATTTGAATAGGAATATGTTAATAGCTCAAGTTTTCCATCACTTCAATACTTTCAATAGGCACAAAAATCTGTGGGTCTCCCAAACACTTCTTAAGCATAGAAATGAAAAAGACTAGATGGATGGCCGCTAGCTCTTGTGGTAGCTCCAATTCATAAGCTACATCACCCACTATCTTCAAAATTCGATAAAGATTAATGTACCTTGGAATCAACTTCCCTTTCTTCCCAAATTGCATCACACACTTCATAGGTGACACTTTTAAATATATCAAATCGTTGACCTCGAACTCTAAGTCTCTTCTTCTAACATTGGTGTAGGATTTTTGCGGACTCTGTGTAGTCTTTAATCTTTCTCGTATGATCTTCGCCTTCTCCATAGCTTGGTAAAACAAGTATGGACCAATCAGCTCTACCTCACTTACCTTAAACCAATCAATCTGTAATTTATACCTCCTCCCATAAAGTACCTCATATGGAGCCATTTGAATACTCGAATAGAAACTGCTATTGTAGAATAACTCAATCAGAGGCAAAAGTTCATCCCAGTTACCCTTGAACTCAATTATGTAGGCTCCCAATGTATCCTCCAAGGTTTGAATAGTGCATTCTTCCTGACCATTAATGTGTGGGTAGAAGGCAATACTAAGGTTCACCTTCGAACCCAAGCCTTTATGAAAGCATCATCAAAATTAAGTTATAAATTAAGCTCCTCTATCTGATATGATAGACAAAGGAACTCCATGCAATCTTACAATATCTCTATGTATAGTCGAGCATAGGCCTCTGCGGTGTCAGTCATCTTTACCGCTAAAAAGTGTACAAATTTTGTCATCCTATCAACTATTACCCAAATCAAATTAGAGTCGTGTGCTTCTTACACGATTCTCTCATATATGCCATCAACACTTGAAACACATAACCTGCCTTGATATCTCAATACTCCATCTCTCTCTTTGGCCAAAGACATTACCTTCTGTTTATGCACTTCTGCCTTCAATTGCAGTAAAATAGGATCTTGGTCTTGCTTCTTCATCACCTCTATTACAAGAGATGATTGAGACCCATTATGCACATGAACTCCACCTTTACCAAATTCATCTAATTGAACTCCCAATCGTGCCAGTCTGTGAACCTCTTTGGCTATCTCCTTCTTCTCCTCTTTGACATGGGAGGTATTGCCCATGGATAACATGTTCAGAGTATCAACAACCACATTAGCTTTACCTGAATGGTAAAGGATGCTCATGTCATAGTCTTTGAGTAATTCAAACCATCTCCTCTGCCTCAAATTAAGCTCCTTCTGAGTGAAGATATATTGCAAGCTTTTATGGTCTATGAAGACATTCACACGTGCTCCATATAAATAGTGGCGCCATATCTTGAGAGCAAACCCCACCGCTGCCAACTCAAGATCATGAGTTAGATAATTCCTCTCATAAACCTTAAGATGTCTTAAAGTGTAAGTTATCATTTTCTCCCTCTGCATCAATACACAACCCAATCCAACTCTAGACGCATCACAGCATATTATAAAATCCTCTGTTCCATCAGGTAGAATCAAAACTGGTGCAGTAGTCAACCTTGTTTTCAACTCTTGAAAATTCTTCTCACATTCATTGGACATTAGAACCTTTTTTCTGTGTTAGTCTAGTCAATGGTGAGGATATAAAAAAGAATCTGTCAACAAATTTACAATAGTAGCCTGCCAAACCCAAAAAGCTTCTTATATCGATTGAAGACTTGGGTCTGGACCAATTTTTAACCATCTCAATCTTTTGAGTGTCCACTCGAATGTCATCGCCCAAGATAATATGGCCAAGAAAAGCCACAGACTTGAGCCAAAATTCACACTTTAATTTTTTTGCATATAACTAATTATCATTGAAAGTGTGCAAAGAGATTCCAAGGTGATTTGTATGCTCCTCCTCATATCTGGAATACACCAAAATATCATCGATATTCACAATCACGAACATATCAAGGTCCTATCTGAATACTATGTTTATCAAGTCCATGAAGGTTGTAGGTGCATTTTTCAACCCAAAGGACATCACCAAAAATTTGAAGTGACCATATCAGGTTTGAAAAGTCATCATCAAGATATCATATTCTCTCACTTTCAATTGGTGATAGCCTGATCTCAGGTCTATCTTGGAGAAAATAATGGAACCCTGAAGTTGGTCAAACAAGTCGTTAATCCTCAGAAGGGGATACTTACTCTTGACTGTCACTTTATTCAACTGGTGATAGTCAATACACATTCTAAGAGAATCATCTTTCTTTCTCACGAATAGGGTAGGAGCACCACACAGAAAAATACTTGGCCTAACAAAGCCTTTCTCTATCATATCCCTCAACTGCTCTTTCAGCTTCTTCAACTCAGCAGGGGCCATCCTATAAGGTAGAATAGAGATAGGTTGAGTATCAAGGAGAAGATTGATCCCGAAGTCAATCTCCCTATCAGGAGTGACTCCAGGAAAATACTCAGGAAACACTTCAAGAAACTCATTCACAATCGGGACCTACTCAAAATTAGGAGGCTCAACATCATTAGGCTTAACTCGTACGAGGTGATAGATACAACTTTTAGAGATTAGCTTTCTTGCCCTAAGGTAGGAAATAAACTTACCCTTAGGTGCAACAGAATTTCCTTTCCACTATAGGACAGGTTTATTTGGCAATTGAAATTTAACAATTTGGGTCCTAAAATCAATGAAAGCATAGCAAGCGTGAAGCTAATCCATGTCAAGAATCACATCAAAGTCAATTATCTCCAACTCTATCAAATTAGCGAGGGTATACCTATGATGGATGAATACTACAAAATCTCTATAAACTCTCTTGGCTAGAATAGACTCACCAACAGGAGTGAAAACAAAAAAAGGTTCAAGCAAACACTCAGGAGAAACCTCAAATCTACTAGCCACATATGGCGTTAAAAAACACAAAGTTGCACCCGGATCAAGCAATGCATAACAATCATAAGTAAAAACTGAAAGTGTACCCGTCACAACATCTCATATAGTCTCTTGGTCCTGTCGGTTCCCCATAGCATACAGACGGTTTGTTCCACCATCTGTCCCTGGTGTAGCACCTCTCTTATTATAACCCAGCTCGCTAGTGATATTATCTTCTTTGGGCCTAGATCCACACAACTTTAAAACGTATCACTAGTAGGTAAGATCTGTTTACTTATATACTCATCATTTCTCTCCTATGTTTTGTCGATTGGGACTTCTCATATCAAGATGGGTTGTTACATACACCCCCTCTATGGAATAAACATCCTTTCTAAGGTTTTCCCCACTAATGCCATCCAAACTGCACCTCCAATTAAAGGATAAATGACTGCTGTCAAAATATAGTACCTAACAAAGGTTAGGGTTGAATCCCATAGGGAATATGGTTAGACCTGGAGCAATTATGAATAATTCGAGCGAATTAATCTGCTTATATCCCAGAAAGGAGGGTTTTTTTTGTAAAAAGGCATAAGTCAAACCTAAACTAGTGCAATCAGTCAAGTGCAAGTGATATGAAATTAGTGGAAGAAATAACTAGGGGTATTGTGTTCCTCATGTTTCCTTAACTCGGTATATCTGGATAATCGTAATCTTTTTCAGTGTGTAGTATGCAGAATGGTAAGTTAAGTTCACCAAACTCTTTGATCTAGGCGAGAGATAAATTTTACTACGTGATTTGATCCATCATCGCAGTGTGACATTACTAACCCTTACCTTTTGTTCAAGTACAACCGCCCCTTGATCTAGTTAGGTTGATTAGATGAGAGGGATATATATATATATATATATACATATATACACACACACATAAGCACAGTCTTAGTACACCACACCTCAACTTGATCAATCAGGATAGAATAGATAAATGTTTGGATTTTTGTGATTATTTTTTACAAAAATAGAGCCAACCAACATATTACACTTAGTACAAATTAACACATTTAAATGAAGGGATGAAATTGAATAGGAAGCCATGATATGCATGCAATACAATGCAATATCAAATAATCGTGATGTATATATGTCCTACGATACACATCCGGTAATATAATCATATCAGAGACCATGTAGGCCTTACATGGACCATGTATCTGTCAGAACTATTGTCTTCGGTATTTATCTTTCATATCTAGTCAGAACCATTTTCCTTCTACTTTTCTTTTCTTGGCCAAAACTATTTTCCTTTGGCATTTTTAATCCTTTCTAGACAGAATCATTTTTCTTCAGCTTTTCATCAATAATAAGACATCAAGTAATAGTTCATCATCACACAATAATTACTTTCATAAGCATGAGAAAATGCAAGGAGTCCACACAAGTCATATGTTCAATAATCAAGCAATCAATCTCATTGTTCTTTCAACACTTGAATCATCATTAAGAATATCACAAAATAGTTATATCATATCATATTTTAAGTTCTCACTAACCACTTTATCATCATAGCTTAAAACTACTCTTTATATAATCCATATTTTACTAATATTCATTTCTACAACTTCAACAAATACTAAATTATACAAAACTTTCCCAACATCACGTGTAGAGTACTTTAATAGATATTATCACATCAACATGAAACAATACTCAACAATTAGATTAATATAAATAATTTTTAAACTTTCAACAACTGAAAATTACACGTTCAATCCATATTATCAACTCAAGGATCATTATCACTATTATGCAGGTACCAATTCAAGAGTCACACATATGTTATCACATAACCATTTTCATTGCCCCGACATATTTACTAGGTCATTTCATTAATTCCCAAACATAAAGAAGGAAAATACAAAGTTCAATTAAACTCAATAAGGTTTAGGAGTTTACCTGCCTTGACAACGCCAAATAATCAATCCAACAAAAGTGCTTTCTTCTTCTTATTCAAAACCAACACACCATAATCTAGTCAAAAATAAATTCATAATCACATTTCAAGACTAATGATACCAAGATCATACAATTCAAGAAAAAAGGATAAAATGATTCAAAAATTCGATATCAGGAATCGAGACTAAAATTTAGAATTTCTAAAAAGAGAACGTTCTTCATGTAATTAGAACTCTATTGGTGAAAATCATTTCGAAACAAAGCTCAAATGGGCTCATAATCACCATTTTAATGAAAAATTCAAGTTCATAAAAAATCTCCATTTTCCTCAATTGAAAACACTAATCTTGATGTCACAATCGAGAAATAATCAATAAATAATAAAGAGGGAAGTTGAAAATACCTTTCCAATGAATTCTATTCGAAAAATCAAGTGAAAATCGCCTAAATCGATCTCCCAAAATTAAAAAAACTTAAGAAAATGACTTAAACCCGTGACCAGATACCTGAAACTAAGCCTTTGATGTCACTTAAGCGACA
This sequence comes from Solanum aculeatissimum, assembly GCA_038996855.1. Classification (NCBI taxonomy): domain Eukaryota; kingdom Viridiplantae; phylum Streptophyta; class Magnoliopsida; order Solanales; family Solanaceae; genus Solanum; species Solanum aculeatissimum. Next base: position 1,806 of record JBCEWC010004426.1, on the reverse strand, counting down.
AAGGAATTGCTTAACAACACCGACCAAAAGGGCGGGTTTCACTCTGGCATAGCTTGGTCACTTTTGTGACTTCCGCTTTAGCGAGGCCTAAGGTACCAGAAAACTCAACAATTTCACCAACACTAAAAAATCTCAAAATCAATCCTCAGGGCTCGTTCGGTATACGCAACCCTACTGAATTTTGACATTCTGAGGTCTCCTTGACCTAGAATCTGATAAGGTGCAACTAAATTAACTTAGAGCACTTGAAATATCAAAACTCTATCCGAATATCCAAAATTATGATGAAACTAATTCTAGCACTAAAATTATCTCCAATAACCAATGGAACCATCAGAAATCTAATCAAAGCACTGAAACTCAAAATGTTGACTAAAGTCAAACTTTAACTCCATTTCCAACTTCGGACCTAAAATTCTCATAACAACTTTAAATTTGATTCTGACAACTCTCATAGACCAATTTTCACATTACAGAACTAATGGAATTGACAGAATTTTGTTCCGAGACTCGAATCACCAAATGTCTCAAAAATTCAAAATTAAACAACTTATGCCTTCAAAACTCAACTTTTTACAAGATTCTTAAAAACTGACTTTGAAAACCAATCTAACATGACTTGGGGCCGCTTTCGGAAAGGGTAAAATTATAATTTTATCAAAAATACCAAAAATAACCTTTAGGATCATTACACATTACATGTTCAAACAAAACATCAACTATATATCAATTTAATTTCATATTGCATATTTCAGTGAATCCTAATTTTGAAATTCATTTATTAAGTTTTCACCAAAAATTCTCACTTTAAGGGGTAAAACATCACCCATCAAGAACAATTTTGTACTTCAAATTCAATTTAAGGCCAGATGGAAGATTACTTATGAATCCATCCCAGCATTTTGTATTAAATTTTTTTGCATGTTTTGGTTAATAAATAAAATGATGAATGTGGTTATTTTAAATTTTAAATAAAATAGAAAGGAAAAAAAAAGTAAACGCATTTTTTATTTGGTTGTTTTATTTACAACATAAGCAAGCGTATCATCACTTAGTTGGCAAGGTGAAGAAATGATAAGCGTTTTGTCTATGATATCGAGAGTTTAATGAATGATGCCAGGGCAAGTTCAATGCACTAAAATTTATATTATGTGCATGATTTGATGAAAGATCCAATCATAAGAGTTTATTTTACGCAACATTAATTAAAGTAATGATGCATTATATGATGATTGGCCTCTCTTTCTCTATTCACCTTGTATATTCATTTTTCATTATGTATCTAGCAAAGGAAACTCTTATATTTGTGTGGCTTAAATACACATCAAATTAATAGTACTCTTTCCGTTTTATGTTGCTTAACTTATGTTATTGGAAAAATTAATCCTCATGTCATTATTAGATTACTTATAACAACTTTTGTAGGTAGTTGTAAAGTATTATCAATATAGAAAAATAATTACAAATTTTAACAGATTAGTATTAATTAACAAGTATTTACTTAATTTCGTTTTTAGTTTATTTAAAAATAAATTGATTTGTCAACTTTTTTGGAACAATTACCCACGTACATATTTATGGAAGATTTTCTATATTTAAGGAGTTGGTTATTTATGATTTTTTAAATTTATTTATGGTGTCTAATTTATTATACATTCCCTTTTTTATTTGTTCCTTTTTTATGATATTATTTTTGTAAAAAAAAATTTGGTAGTCTAATAATAAATAATAAGTTTTTAGTTTTTAAATTTATTTTTGTTTTAAATTTATTTTTACTATTTATTATAGAACAATTACCTAAGAATC